>JBCNJP010013461.1:0-12336 GCA_039602395.1 Deinandra increscens subsp. villosa
TGATGAACTAGGAACTTCCGGATCAACTCTAACTATCCCGATGAACTCAAATTATCCTGATGAACTTTTTACTATCCTGATGAACCTTACCTATCCTGAGGAACTTTAACTATCCGGATGAACTTTAACTATCCAGATGAACTATAACTAGAGACGCATGTTCATCCAGATGAACTAGAATCTTCCAGATCAACACAAATTCAGAAATGTTTCATATCCGTACCTTATCGGCCGACCTTTGAGATGAGTTTGATGGAGTAGATTGTTTCCGCGATGTATTGTGCGCGGAATTGATCATGTCCTATGTAAAATTAATTCAATTAGTTAATTAATTAATAAATATGCGCTCAAGAGAGATTGATCATATCAGCAATAATATTTAATTACCGTTGTATTTACATTGGAATGCTGATTACAATTGTTTTTAGAACTTACAGTTGTAGTAAGAGGCGCCTCCGCGGACTTTACATACGAAATGATGATTTATAATAATTAATTAATAAAAAGTAAAGTATATAATATAATTAATTATAGGTATATATATATATATATATATATATATATATATATAGGTTTAGGTTCAGCTAAAAAAACCATTTCACCTAAGAAGGTTAGGAAGCAACCACGTGCTGACATGTGTACATAACACACTAACACAATGCATAAAAAGTAAAATATGCTGACACACTAACACACTGGATACAGTGTGTTACAGTGTGTTAGTGTGTTATTGTCCACGTGTCAGCATGTGATTGCTTCCTAGCCTTCTTAGGTGAAAGTGTTTTTTTAGAATAACTTTACTCTCTCTCTCTCTCTCTCTCTATATATATATATATATATATATATATATATATATATATATATATATAATTTATCCCTTACAGAATTTATCGATTTATCAACTTGTTTTTCTTGAATCATGCATTTCATAAACGCCGTAAGCATATCAATTTTTTCATCCTGTTATTTAACCATATCAGTAAGGTGCTCAACCTCTTGATCCTTTTTCTCACGCAGCTGTTTTTCATTTTTGAGTTCCGCCTCAAGTTTTTCGATCTGTTCTTTTGATCGCCCTTTTGGAGCACCCGGCTAATATCCACGGGAAGTCACTCCATACCCAATACCTTTTAGGTATCCACCCCTTTCCTTGCCAATGACCAATGTCAGGGCATCCATTCCCGGTTCTACGATCACGGATCCCGCATTTATTTTTGTTTCATTCTCGGCCTGCAGTAATTAATTTAGTTAATGTAGTGAGGTGCTGTTAATTTTTAACATGTGAATAATTAGATATATATATATAGCAATTAAACTTACTATATCATCTGCTACGCCCTTCACCACAGGCGTTTTGTATTCCCCCTTTTTATTTACCCTTCCTTTCCTCCACATAAACGCTCGAGAGGGGCAATCATCAGCTGCAATTTCTTTGTTTTGTATCTTGTATTATAATAATAATATATATCAGACTTGAAACATACATTGCACGTTCTTAACCAAGACTGAGTGTAACACACTTAGCTTATTAGCATTTTTTCTCTCAGATAGACGTATCCTCCCCGTCCCATTGTATGATCATAAACATACTGTGCTCGAACCTCTTTTGCACTATTCGACACAGCCTTTCCAACAGAACAGTAGGATATATAATTATAATCTCATTAATTAACTGTCACACCCCCAAATAACCACTAACGGAGTTTATACCGTTAAGGGGTGCGAACAAACCAGGACCACAACCATTAGTTACAAATACTAAACGAATCAGAGTTAAGTCCTATGTTCATAAATACAACAGTTTAAAAATACGCATCGGAATAAAAACATAAGTCTCTCAGCACTAACCACGTGCTTTAATTACAAAACATAAATTGTCGTTAAATTCCTGAATTTAGTTTAAAATAAAAGTAAGTATCTTCCTGTGCCATGCCAACCTCCAGTGGATACTCTTCAACGATCTGCAAAAGTGAATACCACACAAGTGTCAACCTAACGGTTGGTGAGTTCACGGTGGGCATGTCATGCATTGGCCCGGTCTCATAAGCGTATGTATCAACATATAATAAGTATTAATTTTGCAAACATTGCCAAGTGTTGAATTATCGAATATGCACTAGTTAAGTAAAAGTTAAAGCGGTCAACCGATATCGCGGGTATCTAATCCGGTTTCCATGCACTAAGGAAGTTCGTACCAAAGCTGACGTAACAGAGTTCGGCATTTGCCGATGGTTTGTGCCTCCAGTTGTGTTCCTCGTGGGACCCACAACTAAAATAGGCTGATATTGTACTCCGTTCGGCCTCCAACCGGTTGGCTACACATTTGTGTACCGCGGAGCAGGGTTGTCAACCCTCAGTAGATCTACCCAACATCCCCTCGCTTTACAAATTAATGGTACTAAATTGTTGAGGACTTTTCAGTTTTAAGGCATCCTTAGAAATCATGTGATATCATTTGGTTTAGACTTTAACCTACACTAACCATATTAAAAATCGTTTATTCTGGATTTCATTTGAAATCCTAAAAAGAGTTTAAGTGTCAAAATGGTTGTTCCGGATTTCCTTTGAAATCCCAAGTGTTATCGAATAGTTGGTTGCGGATTTCATTTGAAATCCCAAGGATGGGCAGTTGCAAGTGCTTCCGATAAAACACTCCAACTTCCATAACAGATATCCCATTTGGCGATACCTCAAAATGTCAGCGTTGTTTTCCGTTTAGTATGTTCGTTGTGACCCAAACGGGCTCACAATTAAGGGTTTGTGAAACTCACCTTAGGTTGCTCGGCTACACTTGCTAATTAGTCCAAGTATTGCTTAATGAAGACCTATGAACACGTTTAGGTCTTAAGTATTAGTTTTGTGTCTAATCTTTAACTTAACGTCACTATGGCCCATAACATAGCACGTTGGAACTACGACTCGACATACCGACACACGACACCGATGGTTGATCATAAAAAAGGGTTCACATAAATCAGAAATCAAGCATGTTTCATCATAGCATAATCATGTAAGTTATGGCATAGCATTCAAGTAAGTTGCACAAGTTTGGGTTTAGGTCTGGTCACAGTTTCGCTAGTCTAAATTCACTAGGCAGTTTCACTATGCACACGGGCAGCACTTTCGCTAGGCAATACCCGGTGACACAGTTTCGCTAGGCTAGTTTCGCTCGAAAATGTTGGCACAGTTTCGCTAGCCTAGTCTCGCCCGAAACTGGTTTGAACTTTCGTTCAGGGAATTTCGCTCGGTAGTTTCTTCCGAGCAGGTCTACTTGGTTTACATGGCGACACTACAGTTTCGCTACATAGTGTCGCTAGATGAAGATATACATAATTTCGCTACATAATTTCGCCCAGAGAACACGCAGTGTCGCTGGTCGCGAAAAACTCACAAATCAGTCTAAAAATCAACCTAACAGCTTCCATACTTCATGTGATTCAATATTTAGCATGCATGATCATTTACCAACATAAAACAGTAAGCTTTAACACCTTAAACATGGGTTTTTCATCATCAAATCCCCAAAAGCACATTTTAAACCTAAAATGACCTAACTAGCATGAATCTTCATTATGGTTTGATTTCAAACGTAAAGTTACTGACTTTATGATAGATCTAGCATTCCTAAGCAACATATCAAAAGATCTAACGATTCTATGAAGATCTAGGCATGCTTTATAACAAAACACATAGAAAACACATAGAAATGGTTTATGGGACTCACGGTTGATTCTAGGATCGATGGATGATCTTCACAACTCAGAGATGATGGCTGATTCTTGGTGGTTCTTGGCTGGAATCAGCTGGTCCAGAAGTTACAGGAGAGTGTGTGTGTTTTTGGAGAAAAGGTATAAGAAATGGGGCTTCTAGGGTTTTATGTCATTATATAACAGGAGCTAGTTTCGCTGGCAGTTTCGCTGGCCAAGCGAAACTGGCTCTGTAAGTCTGTGTTTTGGCTACCGGGCGACACTATAGTTTCGCCCGTAGTTTCGCTGGAAACCAAAAGTGACCAGTTTACATTCTAAGCAAGATGAGCATGTTTCATGAATTGTCATGCTGTTCATAATACTAAATCATGTATTTAAATCACATTGCACATAATAACTATAAATAAATGAACACATAACACATATGGGCGGGTCTGGTGATCAACCAAAGGTCGTGGACGTATTCGGCCTAGTTAAGCATTAGTTACTAAGTTAACACTTATAACGTAACTAACGGAGATTGTCTAACGGAAGTTAACCTTGGAATTCTCGGATGTCACATCATCCCCTTGTAAATGGAATTTTCGTCCCGAAAATTATTCTTGCGTCATAGCGTTCACAGCCTCGGCTGTCGTTGTTGCTGGTGAAAGAAAGCAAAAGTTTTAGGGTCGCCACATCCTCCTCCTGTTAAAGGAATTTTGGTCCCCAAAATTAAATCATACCTTGAGTTTCCGTGGACGTTTGCCCGAACAAGTGAGGATACTTTTTCTTCATCTGATCCTCTCGTTCCCATGTATATTCAGGTCCACGCTTTGAGTTCCATCGGACCTTGACGATCAGAATCTTGCTACGTTTGAGGGCTTTCTCCTCGCGTCCCATGATTTCTACCGGTTGCTCGATAAATCTCAGATGTTCGTCAATTTCCAATTCCTCCAAAGGAATTATCTCAGTGTCTTCAGCCAGACATTTCTTTATATTAGAGACGTGAAATACGTTGTGAACTCCATCGAGTTCGGCAGGGAGTCGTAATCGATAGGCCACCGGGCCTACTTCCCCAATGATTTCGAATGGACCGATATAGCGAGGATTCAACTTTCCACGCTTTCCGAAGCGTATCACTCCTTTCCAGGGAGATACCTTCAATAGTACCTTGTCGCCTACTTCGAACTTCAAAGGTTTACGGCGTTTGTCGGCATAGCTCGTTTGTCTGTCACGTGCTGCAGCTATCCGCTTTCTGATTTGAATGATCCGTTCAGTTGTATCATGAATGATTTCCGGTCCGGTGAGTCCTTTCTCACCCGTTTCGGCCCAACATACGGGCGATCTACATTTCCTGCCATAAAGAGCTTCAAAAGGTGCTGCACCAATACTCGAATGATAACTGTTGTTGTAGGAGAACTCCACCAACGGAAGATGAGCCTCCCAGTCTTTACCGAAGTCGAGGACGCAAGCTCGGAGCATGTCTTCCAAAGTCTGAATAGTTCGTTCCGTCTGACCATCAGTCTGCGGGTGATAAGCTGTACTCATATCCAGTCTGGTTCCCAGTGCTTCTTGCATAGATTGCCACAGCCGGGAAGTAAATCGAGGATCTCTGTCGGAGATAATGGTCTTAGGCACTCCATGCCGTGCCACAATTCGGTCAATGTACAGCTTAGTTAGCTTATCCATATTATCGCTTTCCCTCATTGGGATAAAGTGTGCAAATTTGGTTAGTCGATCAATGATAACCCAAATCGCATCCGGTCGATTTGATCGATGAGGTAATCCCGTTACGAAATCCATGGAGATATCCTCCCATTTCCATTCTGGGATCTTTGGCTGCTGTAATAATCCAGAAGGCTTTTGGTACTCGATCTTAACTCTTGAGCACGTTAAACACTTAGCCACATATCGCGCAATGTCGGCTTTCATGTTCGGCCACCAATACAAGTTCTTCAAATCTTGGTACATTTTATCCGATCCAGGGTGCACCGAATACCTTGACTTGTGAGCCTCGTCCATCACGAGCTCACGAAGATTTCCAAGTAAAGGAACCCAAATTCTATCGTTGTAGTATCTGAGTCCGTCGGACTTAATTTCGGAGTTACCATCCACCCCTCGCAGTGCTTCAGCTGCGAAATTTTCCTCTTTTAAAGCTTCTTGTTGGGCATCGCGGATCCGATCCGGCAATCCCGTGTGAATGGTAAGTTGCAGCGCTCGTACTCGTCGAGGCTTTTCATACTCCTTTCGGCTTAAGGCATCAGCCACAACATTGGCTTTTCCCGGGTGATACTTAATTGCTAAGTCATAATCATTCAGTAACTCGACCCACCGTCGTTGTCGCATGTTGAGGTCCTTTTGTTCAAAGATATGTTGTAAGCTTTTGTGGTCGGTAAATATCGTGCACTTTGTTCCGTAGAGGTAATGTCTCCAAATCTTAAGTGCAAATACAACGGCTCCCAATTCCAAATCATGTGTTGTATAATTCTTCTCAGTGTCCTTCAGTTGCCTGGACCCATAGGCAATCACTTTGTCCCGTTGCATCAACACGCAACCGAGTCCTTGAATGGATGCATCGCAATAGACCACAGAAGTCGTCAACCCCATCGGGTAACGCGAGAATCGGAGCTGAACATAACATATCTTTAAGAGTTTGAAACGCGTGTTCTTCTTTTTCACCCCATCTATATTGCACTCCTTTGTGCGTTAAAGCTGTTAAGGGTTGAGCCAATTGCGAGAAACCCTTGATGAATCTTCGGTAATATCCGGCAAGTCCCAAAAATTGTCGGATTTCGGTCGGCGCTCTCGGAGTAGACCAATTCTTGATAGCTTCCACTTTAGCTGGGTCGACATGAATTCCCTCCTGATTAACAATGTGTCCAAGAAACTGGACTTCGCGAATCCAAAAATCGCATTTCGAAAACTTGGCGTAAAGTTGTTCCTTGCGGAGTAATTCCAAGATAAGTCGTAGATGTCTCTCGTGCTCTTCCTTTGTCTTGGAGTAGATTAAAATATCGTCGATGAAAACTATCACAAACTGATCGAGGTACGGCTTGCACACTCGATTCATCAGATCCATAAATACAGCAGGCGCATTAGTTAGCCCAAACGGCATAACTAAAAACTCGTAATGACCATACCGAGTTCTGAAAGCAGTCTTGGGTACATCCTCATCACGAACACGGAGTTGGTGATATCCAGACCGTAGATCAATCTTTGAAAAGTAGCTTGAACCTTGCAGTTGGTCGAAGAGATCGTCGATTCGAGGAAGTGGATACCGATTCTTGATCGTAACCTTGTTAAGCTCTCGGTAGTCAATACACATGCGGAACGTTCCATCTTTCTTCTTAACAAACAATACCGGTGCTCCCCATGGAGACGAACTTGGACGAATAAATCCTTTGTCGAGTAACTCTTGAAGTTGTGCGGAGAGTTCGTTGAGTTCGCTAACTGCCAAACGGTAAGGTGCGCGTGCAATCGGAGCGGCTCCAGGAGCTAAATCGATTCCAAACTCGACTTGTCGAAATGGAGGCAAACCAGGCAAATCTTCAGGAAATACATCTTGGAAGTCACGGACTATCGGGTAGTCGTCGATTCTGCGCTCGGGAAGTGTCGTGTCGGTGACGTTTGCAAGGATCGCGAAGTGACCTTTACGAAGGCACTTTTGGGCTTTGAGAAACGAAATAATACCGGTGACTGTTCCACCTTTCTCGCCTTGAACTGTTAACACTTCACCTCCTTTGAGTGGAATACGAACCACTTTTTCTTGACATAAGATTTCAGCTCGGTTTTCGGACAACCAATCCATTCCTACTATAACATCAAAACTACCAATCGGGAAAGGCATAAGATCGATTCCTAACGTACGGCCAGCTAGTTCTAACTTACAGTCCTTAACTATCTGAGTCGTATCATGAAGTTTACCATTCGCTAACTCTACCACATACTTAGCATCTAAGTCAATCGGTTTAGCATTAATTAGCTTAGCAAACTTAGTGGAAATAAAACTTCTTTCAGCACCAGAATCAAACAATACAGTAGCAAAGAAACCATTAAGGATGAATTTACCGTTAATCACGTTGGCGTCGTTGCGAGCTTCTCCTTGACCCATGACGAAAGCACGACCTCTACCATTCCCACCATTTCCGTTTCCACCATTACCATTCCCACCGTTACCATTTCCGTTGCCCGGGTTTCCACCGTTGCCATTGTTACCATTCCCTTGTCTGCGCAATTGCGGGCAATCCTTCCTCATGTGGCCTTGCGCACCACATTCATAACAGCCACGGGCTCCACCATTGTTGTTGTTCTGATTGTTTCCTTGCCCGTTGCGGTTGTTTCCGTTTCCCCTGTTGTTATTTCCCCCTTGGTTCTGACCGTTGTTGTTTAACCTTTGTAAGTTGGTCCAGCAGTTGTTGGCCTCATGCCCCATCTTCCCACATCTTCCACATTCCAAACCTTTGTTGCACATACCATTGTGGTGTTTTCCGCACTTGTTACAGAACGGAGCTTTACCCTTGTAGTTTCCATTTCCGCCTTGACGGTTGTTACTTCCACTGTTGCTGCCATTGTTGAAATTGGACCTGGTGTTGTCGGGTCGCTTGTTCTGATATTGGGAGTTAGAGGATCTCCCAGATTGATTTCCAACGGTCTGATTGTTCACAGATGTTGCCGGAGCTTCTTCTTCAACCTTACGCTTGCCACTTAAGGCAGTCTTTGTAGTAGCTTTTGCGGGTAGGGTACCCCTCTCGATTTCCTGATCGGTTAACTTGTGAGCCAAGCGGATGGCTTGCTGCACGGTTGTTGGGTTGCTAGCTGTCACCAAGCTCTTGATTTGGGGTGCGAGACCCTCCAGATAACGCTCAATGCGCTTGAACTCAGCATCGACCATCGTTGGGCATAGCACCGCGTACTCGTGGTAACGCGCAGTGTACTCTTCAATTTCAGACCCAGACATCTTGGAGTTCAGAAATTCTCCCTCCAGTTTCTTGACTTGATCCCGAGGGCAGTACTCCTCCATGATCAGTTCCTTGAATGCTTCCCAATTCATGTTGTTAGCCGCGTTTACCCCAATCATCTGAATTTCAGCGTTCCACCAGGAGAGAGCAGCTCCCTCGAAAGTACCAGTCGCAAATTTCACCTTGCTCTCAACAGGGCAGTTACACATAGAGAAGACCTTCTCAGACTTCTCGATCCACCTGAGGAGTCCCACCGCTCCTTCCTCGCCGGAAAATGTCATCGGCTTGCAGTCCATGAAGGACTTAAACGTGCAGTGATGGTGGTTTCCTGATGCAATAATAGTTCGGGTTTTAAGTTTAAACAGGTCAAAATATAATCGCTTTGTGCCTTAACCGGCATAATAATTACCCTGCGCGGCGTATGCAGCTTGGACGGCTGCCACTGCGGCTTGCACGTGTTCGTTAATCATTGCTTGCAGCTGTGCAGGCGTCATGTTAATGTTGCTCCTTCCGTGTCCTCTTCCAGACATCTTGCTGGACAGTTAAAGTAGCCAGTGTTCAGTCACAGTTATACTTTATACATATCCCATAATATGTATATCAACAGTTCTCCCGTTATCCCACTATCAGTCCAGAAAAATTTTCGTGCAAAATCGAGGCGTCGTCGAAGAACGTCGTAAGTCGTAAGTAGCTATCGTTGAAAGTCGGCTTTCCCCATAAAAGTCACGGTCGGCGTAGTCATCGTAGTAGAAATCAGGACGTAGCGTGTAGCATCGTTTCGTTGTCGCTTTTCCCCGGAATAATGAGCGTATTAGCGTTCGGGTTTCGTATTCGTGTGTGAAAATTTTCCTAAGGTTTTCCGTTAGACTATCTAGACACGGTCTATATATATATATCTATATATATAAATACATACGTATTAAGCTTTTACTTACACAGCAGAGCGAGTATCCCAGGTTGGCACGTAAAAAAAAAAAAATTGTTTTGGGAATTTGTTTGTTCGTTTGTAACTAAGGTTTCAAGTTGCAGTTTCCAAATCGTTTTCAAAATTGATTCCAGTTCTCTGCAACTTATGGCTCTGATACCAATCTGTCACACCCCCAAATAACCACTAACGGAGTTTATACCGTTAAGGGGTGCGAACAAACCAGGACCACAACCATTAGTTACAAATACTAAACGAATCAGAGTTAAGTCCAATGTTCATAAATACAACAGTTTAAAAATACGCAGTGGAATAAAAACATAAGTCTCTCAGCACTAACCACGTGCTTTAATTACAAAACATAAATTTTCGTTAAATTCCCGAATTTAGTTTAAAATAAAAGTAAGTATCTTCTTGTGCCATGCCAACCTCCAGTGGATACTCTTCAACGATCTGCAAAAGTGAAAACCACACAAGTGTCAACCTAACGGTTGGTGAGTTCACGGTGGGCATGTCATGCATTGGCCCGGTCTCATAAGCGTATGTATCAACATATAATAAGTATTAATTTTGCAAACATTGCCAAGTGTTGAATTATCGAATATGCACTAGTTAAGTAAAAGTTAAAGCGGTCAACCGATATCGCGGGTAGCTAATCCGGTTTCCATGCACTAAGGAAGTTCGTACCAAAGCTGACGTAACAGAGTTCGGCATTTGCCGATGGTTTGTGCCTCCAGTTGTGTTCCTCGTGGGACCCACAACTAAAATAGGCTGATATTGTACTCCGTTCGGCCTCCAACCGGTTGGCTACACATTTGTGTACCGCGGAGCAGGGTTGTAAACCCTCAGTAGATCTACCCAACATCCCCTCGCTTTACAAATTAATGGTACTAAATTGTTGAGGACTTTTCAGTTTTAAGGCATCCTTAGAAATCATGTGATATCATTTGGTTTAGACTTTAACCTACACTAACCATATTAAAAATCGTTTATTCTGGATTTCATTTGAAATCCTAAAAAGAGTTTAAGTGTCAAAATGGTTGTTCCGGATTTCCTTTGAAATGCCAAGTGCTATCGAATAGTTGGTTGCGGATTTCATTTGAAATCCCAGGGATGGGCAGTTGCAAGTGCTTTCTATAAAACACTCCAACTTCCATAACAGATATCCCATTTGGCGATACCTCAAAATGTCAGCGTTGTTTTCCGTTTAGTATGTTCGTTGTGACCCAAACGGGCTCACAATTAAGGGTTTGTGAAACTCACCTTAGGTTGCTCGGCTACACTTGCTAATTAGTCCAAGTATTGCTTAATGAAGACCTATGAACACGTTTAGGTCTTAAGTATTAGTTTTGTGTCTAATCTTTAACTTGACGTCACTATGGCCCATAACATAGCACGTTGGAACTACGACTCGACATACCGACACACGACACCGATGGTTGATCATAAACAAGGGTTCACATAAATCAGAAGTCAAGCATGTTTCATCATAGCATAATCATGTAAGTTATGGCATAGCATTCAAGTAAGTTGCACAAGTTTGGGTTTAGGTCTGGTCACAGTTTCGCTAGTCTAAATTCGCTAGGCAGTTTCGCTATGCACACGGGCAGCACTTTCGCTAGGCAATACCCGATGACACAGTTTCGCTAGGCTAGTTTCGCTCGAAACTGTTGGCACAGTTTCGCTAGCCTAGTTTCACCCGAAACTGGTTTGAACTTTCGTTCAGGGAATTTCGCTCGGTAGTTTCGTCCGAGCAGGTCTACTTGGTTTACACGGCGACACTACAGTTTCGCTACATAGTGTCGCTGGATGAAGATATACATAATTTCGCTACATAATTTCGCCCAGAGAACACGCAGTGTCGCTGGTCGCGAAAAACTCACAAATCAGTCTAAAAATCAACCTAACAGCTTCCATACTTCATGTGATTCAATATTTAGCATGCATGATCATTTACCAACATAAAACAGTAAGCTTTAACACCTTAAACATGGGTTTTTCATCATCAAATAACCAAAAGCACATTTTAAACCTAAAATGACCTAACTAGCATGAATCTTCATTATGGTTTGGATTTCAAACGTAAAGTTACTGACTTTATGATAGATCTAGCATTCCTAAGCAACATATCAAAAGATCTAACGATTCTATGGAGATCTAGGCATGCTTTATAACAAAACACATAGAAAACACATAGAAATGGTTTATGGGACTCACGGTTGATTCTAGGATCGATGGATGATCTTCACAACTCAGAGATGATGGCTGATTCTTGGTGGTTCTTGGCTGGAATCAGCTGGTCCAGATGTTTCAGGAGAGTGTGTGTGTTTTTGGAGAAAAGGTGCAAGAAATGGGGCTTCTAGGGTTTTATGTCATTATATAACAGGAGCTAGTTTCGCTGGCAGTTTCGCTGGCCAAGCGAAACTGGCTCTGTAAGTCTGTGTTTTGGCTACCGGGCGACACTATAGTTTCGCCCGTAGTTTCGCTGGAAACCAAAAGTAACCAGTTTACATTCTAAGCAAGATGAGCATGTTTCATGAATTGCCATGCTGTTCATAATACTAAATCATGTATTTAAATCACATTGCACATAATAACTATAAATAAATGAACACATAACACATATGGGCGGGTCTGGTGATCAACCAAAGGTCGTGGACGTATTCGGCCTAGTTAAGCATTAGTTACTAAGTTAACACTTATAACGTAACTAACGGAGATTGTCTAACGGAAGTTAACCTTGGAATTCTCGGATGTCACATTAACACTT
>JBCNJP010013462.1:0-12336 GCA_039602395.1 Deinandra increscens subsp. villosa
TAGTCGGGTCTGGACACCTAAATCCAACAGGAACGGGCGGGGCTGACGGAGCAATAGGAGCGACTCGAGTGACCCGCCTAGGAGGGGCTGTCAGGACATCAGGAGCAGCGGAAGAGGAGTTTAGAAAAGAGTCAACCGTCGGGAGACGGGGAAACTCATCGGAGTCCGGCGCAAACGAGAAAATGTGGTCAACAAAGTGTACATGCCGAGAATAATATAAGCGACCGGCAACGGGATCAAGACACTTATACGCCGACTTGGAGACAGAGTATCCAAGGAAGATACATTTGAGAGACCGAGGTTGTAGCTTCGAGGTGGCATAGGGACGTAACCACGGGAAGCAAAGACACCCAAAGGGTTTTAGCTTGAGGTAGTTAGGAGAAGATTTATATAGAATGTCAAACGGAGTTTTATGAGCGAGAACAGGGGTAGGCATGCGGTTTATAAGATAGACCGTCGTTTGGAATGCATGAGACCAAAACGTAAGCGGAAGGTGCGCATGATGAAAAAGGGAGAGGCCGGTTTCGACAATGTGTCGATGGCGGCGTTCGGCGACACCATTTTGTTCAGGTGTGTGGGGGGGTGTTGTGTAGTGGCTTATACCTTGTTCTTTAAGGTAGGGGGCAAGGCCAACGTATTCTCCGCCGTTGTCGGAGAATAGCGAAACAAGTGGGGTGTGGAAGAATTTTTCGACAAGGCTTTTAAACTGCGGGAACAAGATAGACACATCCGATTTTTTCTTTATAGGATAAAGCCAAGAGTATTTAGAAAAGTAATCCACAAATATAACATAATAAAGAAAACCATCATTAGACTTTGTAACTGGACCCCAAACATCAGAGTAAACAAGTTCGAGAGGTTTATGAACATGAAAAGAATTAGTGCCAAAGGGTAATTTATGACTTTTATTAATCGCACAAGCGTCACAATGAAAAAAGCAGAAGACAAATGTTTTGAATCAACATCAAGTTTCTTAAGTAAAAGCTTGAGCACTTTTATGGAAGGGTGGCCTAATTTATGGTGCCATGACAAAAGAGTGTTGCTTGAGGATGTAGTAGAATGAAGTTGAGGAAGACGACTAATTGCTTGAGTGGTAGCATAGTAGACGTCGTTAATATTCGTTCCTCGCATTAGTGGCGCCCCCGTTCGAAGATCCTTCACAACAAAGTAAGAGGAGAAAAATTCAACGGACACATCGTTAGATTTGCATAATTTGGCAATGGAAATAAGATTGTTCCGAAGATCGGGAACAAGCAAAATGTCACGAAGGTGTAAAGGACGAGTGTGAGTGAGCAAGGAAGAGTGGCCGGTATGAGAAATAGAAAGGTGGGAACCGTTACCTAACACGATTTCATCAGGCCCGCCGTAGTCAGACAGGGTGTGTAATGCGGAGCGGTCCGAGGCCACATGGTGAGAAGCACCACTATCAAACATCCAATTGTTCGAGCGAGCGGAGGAGGTGTTAACAACCGGATTGGAGGAGGCCGATTCATTGATGGATATGTTGTGAGACTTCAAAAACTTCTTTAGCTTCCGACAATCGCTCGTGTCATGACCTGGAATGGAACAAAAGTCACAAAAAAAAAAAAGAATTGCGATTAGCATTGTTATTAGGCGCTGGGCCGGTTGAAGCAGCCGAGAACCGAGTGGGCCAAAAGGCACCCGAGGCCCGAGAAGAAGCCCGATAATCAGAATTGGGCCGTTGTTGAAAGGGCCGGCTGTTTTAGCGATGGGCCTGGGTCTGGTTTGCCGTAACAATCACAGGAGCAGCAGCAGTGGATTGAACCGACCGTTCATGGTCGAGCAGTTTGGCAAACAGATCCGGAAAGGTGATGGTCGTGTCTCGCATCTTCAGAGCAGCAGTCGCATGTGCATAGTCATCACCGAGTTGTCCAAGTATGTGGACAACGAGATCTTCATCAGAAGTTGGGCTCTGCGCTAGTGCCAAATCGTCTGCGATTTGCTTCATCTCATGCAGATATTCGGTAATAGAGCGCGTACCGCGTGGGTTGTTAGCAAGCCGGGACTTCAAGGAGATTATGCGAGATTGAGAACGACTCGCATAGCTAGCAGAGAGACGTTCGAAGGCCTGGTAGGAGGTGTCAACAGAGGCGATGACATGCTGGATGGGTTCCGAACAACTACTGAGTAAGGCTCCAAGGATAGTTTGGTCCTGTCGATACCATTCGAGGTGCTCCGGGTTCGCTTTGGTGGCATCGGTGGGTAGGGTTTTTGATGGTTCTTTGGTGACACCGGTGACATACGTATCGAGGCCAAGGCCAATGAGAGTAGCCATGACCTGTTTACGCCAAACCGGGAAGTTGTTAGGGGTGAGTTTGATAGGGAAGTGCGATTGAGCAGTGACTTCGATAATGGCTTCGGACATGGTGGCTGTGGGCGACGAGGAAGGCTGTGAGCGCCGGTGAGAGGTGGGCGGCTGTGGTGGGATCGAAGAAAGCTCAGAGGAGCGCTAGGGCTCGTGATACCATATAAGGAGAAAGGATCGAGATTGGAAATTGTGAATTGTATTAACAACATCAACCATATATAATGGTGTATACAAGAATTATAATAGGAAACAAATAACCTATTCTAAGGAGAATATTAACAATCATTAAAGGAGAATACACAATAAAGATACATTATATTCTATTGATTCTAATATCTTAACGTTAGTTATGTGATGGAAAACTAATATCCTTAGAAGCCACTTAAATGAACTGTGTATTTAGACTCAAACCCAATTTCATGGTATGTGTTAATTATATGAATTCAATGGTGATCTTAGTGAACCTTAGTTATCGACATGCATGAACCGTGAATAGCGATGTAATCGACTTATAACTTGGTGATTGTAGTTGAGATCGAAAACCCCACTGTTCCATACCCATTTTGATTTTTAGCCTTGATTTAACTGGTGTGTTACATGATATTGATCAAAGCTTACATGTATAAATGCATGAAATTGATGAAGCCTACGTGAATCTTGAACTCTAACATTTCTGTAATCACTTTTGTCTCATGTGTTCTTGCTATGTGATTGATAAGATGAGAATTGATGCATGTTTGGTATAAATTAGTTGTAAATAATCAATCTGAGTGGATATTATTATTGATGCTAAAGAGAACTGGTAATAGCCCCATGAAGATTTAGAACTCCTATTATGAACCAAATGAACTTTTGAGTAAACTTAGTATTACACGTTTTTGGGACAGCTTGTTGTTAGAATTTTGGGTCAACTTCGGGAGGTCATAACTCACTCAATTCTTAACGGAATTGAGTGATTCTTTTTATAGAATAAACTTTAGTGAGTTAGCTTTCAAGCCCAGGTAGTGGCACTCCAAGCCATGGAGGTTTCGACATCCATTCTGCCACCACAAGTTCAGCGCACAAACAGCCTTACTTTCTGAAACATGAGTATGGTTTAATTTATTTAGGCATGTTAAACTAAGCTTTAAATTGAGACCCTTTCTTTAATGTGACTATTAAACATGTATGTTGCTGCAATTGAAGTTAAGAATTTATCTATATGTGGAGAGTCATGTAATTGGGTGATCTTAGGAGCCTAGTTAGTGACATTAAATCATTGAAGTGTATGTGTGAGTCCAACTTGTCAAACTGGAGAGTTTTTGGTATGAAACTTGTATGGGTCAAATATACGTATGAAATGTATGTCATGCATGAGCTAAATAGTTAGCAATGCCATATGAATGAAACTAGTTGCTAATCATGTACAAGCTTGGAAACCATATGTGTTTTTGTGCATGTGCATATTTACTTCACTTAGGTGCATGCTAGAGTATGTGCAACATGACTTATCTGTTTCTAATAAGCAACTTGCTAATTATAGAAGTATACCATACATGTAAACTTTCCTAAAATAGAAAATTTATGGAATTGGAAAGTGTAAAGAACAAACAAAAACACTTGTTAACGGGTCACCAACGTGTCGTCAGGGTCAATTGAGTCAGTCCCATTATTCTCACACTGTATTCTTACATAGTTACAAACATATAGGTGAGTCGTAGGAAGTCATCAACATTTTGTTAAACTCTTGTTGAGCTCCCGAATGTTAGTTCTCTAACATTTTTCCCTCTAAGTATCTCCTTGAGAGAGAAAAGCATGCTACAAACATTTCTGGTAATATAATTGTATAGCTGATCACGTATGTGCGAACATAACACATATTTGAAGTCCTTACATTTTCGGACCGTTAGTTTATGAGAAAGCGAGGTTATATTGAGTAGTACTACTGGGTTTGACAAACCCCACCCGCGTTAGTCGCTCTAACTCGACTGGATGTCGAACGGGTGTAACATTAGCCTAGACAGTATCATCATTGTCCGTGTTAGACGATGGTGGAAAGGCATTACAAACACAAACAGTCACGCTTCGGTTGCGAACCACATAGTGATATCAATATTGGCCTAGCTAGCTACAAGTACAATTATGATTACATTAGTTCAAACATTGGTACAAACATTGTTACAAACATTTATTTTTACATTGTGTATTTATGAACTCACCAGCCCTTGCGCTGACCAACATAACATGTCTTTCACAGGTTTCTATGTTTGGAGCACGATTAGGATGCACGAATTGCATTGGGTCTACAACACACTTTTAAAACCTCATTGGTTTATTTTTATTTGGGTTAAGCGCATGTTTTGCGCAACATTTTGTTTACCTTTATTACTCTTCCGCATAAGCTTTATTGTGTTGGTGTGTTTTAAAATCGTATTTGCATGGTTTAGTATGGCTAATGACTCGGGTCCTGGTTTGTCACACGCCTCGTGGTAGGTGGATTTCGAGGGTGTGACACCAGTAGTACTACCAAAGATTACCTCGCTTTCTCATAAACTAATGGTTCGAAATGTAAGGACTTGTAATTTGTGTTATATGTTCGCACATACGTGATCAGCTTTACAATTATATTACCAGAACTATTCGTAGCATGCTTCTTTTCTCTAAATGTAAAACACAGAGAAAAATGTTCGAGAACTCACCTTTGGGAGCTCGGCAAAATAAACCTCGTAATCCGGTGAATCCTTAACAATCACCTAATGTGCACATAACCATAAGTGTGTGTCTAATGTACTAACAACACAACCTAGACGACTATGATTTGCCAATTGTGCCATTGACTCGAAGTGTGTGTCAGTTTCTAGAACTGACAAGTGATGACAACGATTAATTCAAATAAATCGTTAAAATTGTTTATTTCAATAATAAAAACCCAATGGTTAGAAACACCGTTTTTATGCCCAATGATATTTTCCAAAACTACATTCGGTTAAATATATATAAAAATATATAACAATATTTAAAGAACTTTTAACGAACAAATAATTGGATTAAAACATTAGATTTTATCTTAACAATTCGATGACACGGAGTTTGATAAATAAACCATATGTTTGATGCTTACGGGATTTTAGAACAGGTTTAGGATTGTTCGGGGATCAATTAGAAACCAAAGGATTGCAAGGATAACGACCAGAGAATTTATTAGAAAAAAAAAGAATGTAGGTTGCAAGGGTCGAACAAGCGACCTGTAACTGTCTGATTAGCGACCATACCATTGGAAGAAATTAAATTTGTTGATTTGATTCATTTCAAAACTTTTATATGTCATAACAGTTGAAGTAACTGTGGAATGAATCCGAGTTTAAAAGAAAAAGAAGAGAGGTTTGCGGGTTTTGAACCCGTGACCTCCTGTTGCACGCGAAGCACCTAAACCACTGGGTTAGATCATCAATCTTGGTTTAAGTTCGTTTCGTAAACTATATAATCAGTGTTTCACTGTGTTCATCATCTTCCCCATGAAACCCAAATTGTGCGTGACCTCCATACCCAACATAAAACTTTACCAACACAATAGAAACACATACGAACTTGAGTTACAGATAATACCTCGCGTCAAGATGGCAACGGAAGCACAAAGATGATGATGAATTTCGACACGTACGACGGCTCAATCCAACGTCCGTGCTCACCCGATTGTTCCTCGCTAGTGTTGTGCTCTTAGTGAGCGGTAGCAGATGGTGGTCGAACATCGATTAGATGTGGCGCGGCGGTGAGAAGTGGTGGTGAAAACAGAAGCGATGGGGACGGGATCGGAGGTGGTGATCCGATATGGATACTGTATGGTTTCCTTACAGTGGTTCTTCTCGAGAGTGAGGGACGATGATGTTTAGGCTTTTAATATGTTAATGGTTAATTTCTGGGACCGAACGAATGGGATTTAGATGTAACGGTGAGGCCATAACTCGAGAATGGTGGAAGTCAGTTACCAAGAAATCAGGAACATCGGCGTTATCCTGATTCTTCAAAATTAAGCTTCTCTATTTGACATAATCAGTCCCTACAATTTTTTTTTTAGGAATTAGGTTTCAGTAATTACGGAATAGGTCCCTCCAGGTTTGTATAGGTAGAAACAAGTTTTAGAATTGACACAATTGACCCTCAAGGTTTAGAATAACTAACGTCTGACTAACCGACACAACTCTATAAAAACACTCGTACCATGGACACCATTCAATTTTTTTTTATAAAACCAACGGTGTGTTATATTTAGATAAATACACCAAATATTATAAATAAATAAATAAAAGCTTATATAATCAAAAGTATTTGAACCACATGAAATCATGAAACGGTTTACGTGAAACAACTTCACATAAAATATAAATATAGCTCCACTTGAAATCATAAAACACCTAGTTCATGATCATGTTTGTTAGTTTAATTCACCGACATTCAAACTCATGTGTAAATGCTCGTGTACTAAAATGCTAGTATAGTGACGAACACATACAACCTTAATTATGTGTGTAAGGCACACATGCATAAATGTTCGTAGTAATGTAAGTTCATGTTGACATATGTTTGTGTTAGCTAAGAATAACCTGAATTTTCTGGATGCCACAGAATGGATGGTGGAATGAAATGGCTTATTACATTGGAATGAAAAATGATATGTTTGGTAACATATTGAAATGGAATGAACCATTACGTAAAGAATGTGATTCTTTCCATATATAAAGATTTTCATTCCGTGGGGGTATGGTGTTTTTCTTTCATTCCCTCAAGTAATAGAATGAAAATTTTCATTCAATCTAGTTTTTTTATTAGAATTTTATGAAAACAAAAAATTAAGATTAAAAAAATGAAAAAAAACGAAGAAAAATATAAAAAAGGAAAAAAATAAAAAAAAATTATAATATAAAATAAAAACGGAAAACAATAATAAAATAAATATAACGTAAAAATATAATATAATAAATAAACCAAAAGATAAAAATAAAAGTAAATATGCAAATAAACATAAAAATAAAAAATAAAATAAAACTTAAAAATTAAAATATTTAATAAAAATAAATTAAATAAAAGTTATAATTAAAATAAAAACTAGAATTAATATATATATATATATATATATATATATATATATATATATATATATATATATATATATAGGGTTAGGTTCAAATGAGAACTTTTATTTTAGAGAACTTTTGAGAACTAAATCTCAACCACAAATTTCAGGGGGGACCACTACAATTCATGGGAGGGGGGATACATGTAAATAAACTTGTGGCTCAAATTAATTCTTTTAAGTTCTCAAATTAAATTGGTTCTTAAATGATCCTCTCCCTATATATATATATATATATATATATATATATATATATATATATATATATATATATATAGGAATGAGAACAATTAATAACTCTTCCTTGGAGCAATAACCAAATAACCACATCCTAGTGGCTTGATGAAAAAACAGGTGCTATGGATTAGTGACATGTGGCACTCCTTTTTTTTTTATTTTTTTAACAGAAAGGGTATAAGGGTATTTTACCCAAAACAAAAAAGCACCCCCTCATTTTTAAAACGCTTATAACTTTTTTATCCGAAGTCGTTTTTTTATAAAAATTATACCATTGGACTCGTCGCTTTTTTATCTTTAATTCGGATGTGGTTCCGACTTTTTTCGAAGGTTTTTTTTCAAACGTCCATATTAACATCAATGCTATAGAAAAAAGGCACCGGAGCTACCCAAAAAGGCATCAGTGCTAGTTTTTGTAACATTACATGTCAATACGGACGTTTGAAAAAAAAGTGTCAAAAAATGTCGGGACCACATCTGAATTAAAGATAAAAATGCGACGAGTCCAACGGTATTTTTTTTTATAAAAAACCGACATCGGATAAAAAAGTTATAGCCGTTTTAAAATGGAGGGGGTACTTTATTGGTTGAGTTAAATGACTAAAATACCCTTTTCTGGAAAAGGAGGGAGAGGGACACTTGTCATAATTTTGGTGGTTCAAATGGGTTATTTGGTTATTCCTCCAAGCAAAGTTATTAATAGTTCCATATATATATATATATATATATATATATATATATATATATATATATATATATAGGGTTAGGTTCAAATGAGAACTTTTTCTTTTGAGAACTTTTAAGAACTAAATCTTAACCACAAATTTTAGGGGGGGGGGGGAGGGGGGGGGGCACTACAATTCATAGGAATGGGGATACATGTAAATAAACTTGTGGCTCAAATTAGTTCTTTTTTAGTTCTCAAATCAAATTGGTTCTCAAATGATCATGTGAAAACAACTTTTATTGCGAAAACACGAAAACAAATATTAAAACCTCTATAACTTTTTCATACGTTAATATTTTTATAAAAATTTTGCACCAAAATCCTTAAAATTATGTTATCTTTAGTTATCGGAAAAAATTTAAAAAATAATCAAATTTTTTTAAAAATTATTATTGCACAGGTGCAATAATTTTTATTATTATTATTATTGCACATATGCAATAATATTAAAACCTTTATAACTTTTTTCATATGTTAAAATTTTTTATAAAAAATTGCACCATAAATCTTATAATTCTGTTATCTTTAATTCTGGAGAAAATTAAAAAAAAATTAACGTTTTTCTATTTTTTTTATTATTGCACATGTGCAATAAAAATTTATTATTGCACATGTGCAATAATATTAAAACCTCTATAACTTTTTCATACGTTAATATTTTTGATAAATTTTTTTACCATAGATCTTATAATTCTGTTATCTTTAATTCTGGAAAAAGTAAAAAAAAAAACGTTTTTTTGTTAATATTGCACATGTGTAATATAATTAATACGTATTATTGCACATGTGCAATAATAAAAAAAATCACGAAATTTTATATTTTTAATTTTTTTTTCCCAGAATTAAAGGTGACATAATTTTAAGACTTTTGGTGCAAATTTTTTTAAAAAATATTATCGTATGAGGAAGTTATAGAGGTTTTAATATTTGTTTTCTTGTTTTCGCAATAACATCTTGTTTTTATTTGATCCTTCCCCTATATATAGGTAAAAGATCCGTGTAGACCCCTTATTTTTTGTAGACCCCGTAGACCCCTTATAAAACTCAATAAAACTCATTAAAACTCAATAAAAATAAAACTCAGTTTTGTTAATTTAGTTTTTTTTATTCGCGATAAGCTTTTAAGAACAAAAAAAAGACAATTAAAAAAAAAGAAAAACGAAAAACATTAAAAATTGAACATTTTAAGACAATGAGTTTTAAAATTCAATGAGTTTAAAACTTAATAAACTCAATAAACTCAGTGTTGCGTTTAAAACTCATTATTTTAAAACTCATTGTCTTAAAATGTTTGATTTTTAATGTTTTTTGTTTTTTTAATTTATTTATTTATTTTTTTGGTTCTTAAAAGCTTATCGTAATAAAAAAAACCAAATTTATAACACTGAGTTTTATTTTTATTGAGTTTTATAGGGGTCTACGGGGTCTACAAAATTTAAGGGGTCTACACGGAACCCTTCCCTATATATATATATATATATATATATATATATATATATATATATATATATATATATATATAGGGTTAGGTTCAAATGAGAACTTTTTGTTTTGAGAACTTTTAAGAACTAAATCTCAACCACACATTTCAGGGGGACCACTACAATTCATGGGAGGGGGGATACATGTAAATAAATTTGTTGCTCAAATTAGTTCTTTTTAGTTCTCAAATCAAATTGGTTCTCAAATGATCCTTTCCCTATATATATATATATATATATATATATATATATATATATATATATATATATAGAAGGAGAGAGAGAGAGAGTTAGGTTCAAATGAGAACTTTTTGTTTTGAGAACTTTTGAGAACTAAATGTCCACCACTAATTTCAATTGGAGACCACTACAATTCATGAGAGGGGGTATATGTAAATATAACTAGTGGCTTAAAATGGTTCTCAAAAGTTCTCTCAACCAATTAGTTCTCAAATGATCCTCTCCCTATATATATATATATATATATATAAATCAAATATGTCCTTTTAAATGAAAATGTTGGTAAAACTGTATTCGATTACTTCGTTAACTAACTATCAAACAATATAAAACAATGATTTATTTCATTTTCAAATGATAACCAAACAGGATGATGGAATGGTAATGATCCATTTCATCACCTCAACCATTCCATTACCTTGTCCATTCCATTTTTTCGTTCATTTTATTACCTCATACCAAACATACCTTAGTGTAATCAATCATTTACCGTTCCAAAATTTCATTAATTGTTACGGAGATTCTAACTGGACACCCCAAATCTCCAAATCAACAGCCCAATCTAGTCCGGATCGGTCAAACCGGACCGGTTCAAATGCGGAAAAAAATCAAACCGGGGGCTGTTGGGCCAAACCGGCCCGGTTTGAATTTTTTTTTTTTTTTACCAAACCTGATATTTCATGAGGAGTGGTGATATTTATGTGGCAATTACACGAAAAAAAAGTTATAACCTTTCACCATTTGTATTGATATTATAATTATAATTAGTTTATAAAAAATGTTGGGTTTGGTTGAGTTGTTTAATTAACCTGATATTTCACCGAGTTCCATTTAAGTTATAGAATTATTTGACAAAGAAATTGTTATACTATAAAAATGAGTAAATAAATGTTGTAAAAAAAAGTAAAAACGGTTAATATTTTAAAAAAATGACATTTTTTTATTTAAACTTTGTATTTTGGAAAAGAAAAAAAAAGGGAAGAACAAACCGGGCCGGTTTGCCCGAAAAGCCCCGGTTTAAACCTCGTATTCTGGGTTCTGACGTGAAATGACTTTTTTGTTTTTTTCGAACCGGGCCTTTTCACACAATCAGCCCCGGTTTAGAGTGTTAAATTTGAAAAGGGGTGTCTGTACAGCAAGTCCCAATTGTTATGGTGATTTTACTCACTTATGCCCATCCCACAGACTAAAAACGGAAAGACCAGCTTAGAACAAATATCCAGAGTCTATGGGAATCAGGTTATTGTTTGCCTCTCTTTTTAATGCATTTCTTACATTCATAACATAAATTCTGATTCATTTACTCCAGTATACCTTTGTGTTGTGACCCTTATTTTCATTTATGCATCGATAGAATTTTTTTTTTTAATTATCGAGCGAGTTTATGTTTTAACAAGAATTTATTGAAAACCGAACCAAGCCAAATATAGTATGTTCTTACCTTTTTTATTGTTTAACCACACTTTTATCTAAGGTTATACGTTATTAGACCTTTTTTGTGTTTTAACCTTTATTTTCTACGACAATTCTTAATTTCTAATAACCAAACAACTTTAATGAAAAAACGCATAACAAAGCGACGTTTTCAAAAAGGAAGGTTGTATGGTATTTTAGATTCATTATGTATTTTTCTATTGTATATTGTCATAATGTATATTTTTTTTTTTGTGATTTAGAAAAACATACATTTCAAAGAAAAAACATCTATGAATGTCTAAACCATAATAATATGTTAGTTCTTGACCTATGGATGTCTAAAACCGTAAAAATATGTTAGTTGTTGACGTGTGACAACACGCAAGCTTGATTTGTATTGATATTATAATTATAATTAGTTTATAAAAAATGTTGGGTTTGGTTGAGTTGTTTAATTAACCTGATATTTCACCGAGTTCCATTTAAGTTATAGAATTATTTGACAAAGAAATTGTTATACTATAAAAATGAGTAAATAAATGTTGTAAAAAAAAGTAAAAACGGTTAATATTTTAAAAAAATGACATTTTTTTATTTAAACTTTGTATTTTGGAAAAGAAAAAAAAAAGGGAAGAACAAACCGGGCCGGTTTGCCCGAAAAGCCCCGGTTTAAACCTCGTATTCTGGGTTCTGACGTGAAATGACTTTTTTGTTTTTTTCGAACCGGGCCTTTTCACACAATCAGCCCCGGTTTAGAGTGTTAAATTTGAAAAGGGGTGTCTGTACAGCAAGTCCC
>JBCNJP010013463.1:0-12334 GCA_039602395.1 Deinandra increscens subsp. villosa
ATGATTTTAAATTGTAAAACATTGATGTTTCCACTACTCTTTCCGCTGCAATGAAACGAATTAATGTTTTATGAAGTTTTTAAATTATTAGAAGTGTTCTATGTATCCTCGACTATGATTCCATTCTCGCTCACACCCGAAACCGTTGACCGGGGTGTGACAGTGATAGTATTCAAATTGTTTATTTCTATGGTTGGCTAGAATATTCTTGTGACCATACTCAAGGGTAGATTCTCTGTAACTTTTCATGTTTGATTGTACTTGAATCTTGAATCGATTTATTATTTTGTGCATGTCTTGTAAGAATTCTTTAGTTTGAACATTTATTGTCATGAACTGGTGAGTGATTCATTTATTGCTTCAATTGCTTTGTGTCACGAAATATGATTAATTTCTTGTTAGTCAATGCACTGCATATTGAATTATTACTTAAATTTGATTCTAGCGTAGCAACATCCTAGCACACACCCTTGGTCGCGATTAAGTTCTTGTCTTGTAGTGTGGCCGGATTACTTTGCTTGTTAGAATTCCGTAGATTACAACTAGTGGGTTATGTCTATGTAACTCTTCGAGATTCAGTACAATTAGGTTGCATGATCAGCCACAATATCTGAACCTTAGGTGTGATCATAATTTTAGTTATTATTCTTTTCGTTATTATTTATCTATTCAAAAACCAAATCAAAAATTAATTTTTGCACTTCTTAGTTTTTTTTAGTTAGATAGTCAAATAAACTTGTAACACTAACCACACGCTCCTCGTGGATACGATACCTGACTTACCCTAGCGACAGGTTAATAAGGTTTTTGACCAGCCATAATGACAGGTCAGCAAAATTACGCCGTTGCGAGGGAGCTAGTGCGCTTAGTGTTGTTTGTTTTGTTTGATTTTAGTGGTGATAGTTTGCTTTAATTAAATATAACCCATAATATTTTTCTTCTTATTTTTCTTTGTTCCTTTTTACGTGGGTATCCTATTTTATGTTTGCAGGTTGAGCTAATTATGGATGAAAATGATTTTGATGATGATCAATGTTTGTGTTGCGGGAGCCTCTATCACATGCCTCGATAATGTCCACTGTCACACCCCGGAAAAGCCCGCCGCCCTCGGGGCTCCGCGGACCTAGGGCGCGACTGGTGGTGCGACCGCGACTTCCGCGACCACCACCAGGATCTGAGTCGTCAGACACATCGAACATCTACATGCTCGACTCGATAACCAAAACACATTTTCAAAATCGGTTTTTACTAGAGTTAAGTAATATTTAACCAAAAACAGTGCGGAAGCATCTATCAATGTTTTGAAAACCTTTTGCGAAAGCAACAAACCATCAATTATCCAAAACAAACGTTGCGGAAGTGAAACATAAACAGTTTAATATGTATTTCGCCCAAGGCGATAGAAGAAGCCTAAATCAACATGATAATGCGGACCAAATACAAATGATCCTAAGCGTGCGTGCCTTAGCTACTTTCTCCTAAGGACCTAAGAAGAAACATGTAAAGAGTCAACGCATGGTTGATGAATCCACAGAGTTTAAAGTAGGAAACATCGTTTTTCCAGAAAATATAAGTTTAACTAGTTACCCTCATCGAGACGTAACCCAGTAGGAAATTCCATTCTCGAAAACAAGTTTACAAAAATCATGAAGCATAAGGCTTAAAGCATTTTATACACATGGGTTAGCTAGACCACATTGTTTATAAACTAGTAGGAATTCGTAATCACCATAACTGACAGACTTAAGTTTTTACCTTCTGGTTATGCTATAATGCGAAACATAACACCGAGTTAGGACAACATTATACCCGTTCCTCTCCCCTCCAAGGGCTAGTAGGAGCTAGAGCGACTAGCGCGGGCAGGGTTTGTCAGACCCAATAGATCTACCAAACATTTCCCCCGTTATCACTGATATAACATGGCTTACGTTATTAGTGGAAGGACTCCCTTGCATATCTTTCGTCTACTATTTACAAACTAGTATATAAAACAATAAAGCAGTCCGAGAACCATAAAAGTTTACCACATGTCTTCTCACCCAAAAGCGTTAAATAGTAAAAGTGGGGCCGTGAACTCACCTTAGGGTGCAAATAAACTATTCCAAATCAACCAACCACTGAGAAGTAGTGAAGACCTCCTAGACTTCACCTATGACACATAACCGTGTAAGTGTTGACCGTGTTTGACCGAACGTCCCGACAATTCGTGGACATTGGATACGTGGACTCGACAACATATTGGTGATCATAGTAATGTTTTCTATATGTGTCCTAACATGTATTACACATATAACACATTACATGGCAAACATTAAGGCATCACAAATACTTACAACGCCATACCGCGTATACGATGTACGATCGACGGAACAATCATACAAAGTCTTGTCATTCCAACCCAGGTAGGAGACTTGGGACTTGTATACACGTATAACTCATAACTAATTTGGTTTATCACATGCAACACATAGCTATGTAATCTCATGCCCATAATCATGCATTTACCTAATTTATTTATTTTCCGATAAATGTACATTTACCTCATACGGGTTAATCCCATGATCATACATCATTAACAACTTATACACACTACATAGACTATCACATAGCATGTTTCAAATCAGGTCATAAGCTTCCTACCTCATACATGAATGCCACCTTGACCTAATAGGCTAATTTCACCCTATTTTCATGTAAATAATTTTTATAAAATAATCCACATGCATTTGAACATCAAGTTTACAACTTTATACATCATCATGCATCCCTTAACCTAGATTACACAACCATTTGATAGATCCATCACAAATCATGTGCCTTTATCCTAGATCTTGCATGTAAAATAACCGAAATCAAGTTTTCATCATGGATCTCACGTAAAGTTAACAACTTTATTGCACATCAACCCTAGATCTATCAGTATCAAGTCACTACAACATGGATATAACACAAGTCCCCTAACTTTGTTTACTTGCATGCATGATTTCCCATGAAAAACCCTAGATCTAACTCATATCAATACATCATACATAAAAGTCATGTTCTTGATCAAAAGATTCAATCTTTTCTACCACAATCACTAGATCTATACTAGATCTCATCAAACAAACATAGATCAGACCTAGATCCATCAAATAGCTTGGATCTTGACAACTTAAACACAAGAAAAATAAGAAGAATCACATACCGAATATATATAGGATGATTTAGGATGATCTTGGGGCTTGATTCTTGAAGAAAAGCAACAATCTTGATGGGTTTGTAGTAGGAAAGGGTTTAGGGATGTATTATCAGCTGTTGGGACGATTTAGGAGTGCACAAATGAGGTAATGGGGGTTATATGTGCTTAAATAAGGAGCATTAGGGTTTTTGCTGAAAAAGCAGTCCCAAGCGTATCGCTTGGGGACCCCTGATGCTCTAGGCGATACGCCTAGAGCCTCCATCCGGCAAGCCTTTGACTTTTGTTAACTTTTCACGTTTTTTGATGTTTGGCCGCGTTTTTCAAGGAATTGGGTTTTCTAATGTTTTCCATTCTTTTTAATGCATCGAATCTAATTATATCAAGTATGAACTTGTCGTATAACAATTCTCAATTAAGCAATTAAATTCACATTCCGGTTTCTACATAATTCATAATATTCACCGATTTTCAATATATCACCAATATTTCGAGACTCCGACTTGTGTGTGATACTTGTGAAGTGTTTTAAGGCTACTAGACTCTTCTAATACCTTGATTGACATACTACACCTATATACGCACGTTCCGGTTTCACCGATTTATCAGTTTTACCCGTTTCTGAGGTTCGGTCCCACCCTGAGGGCCGGATTGTCACATCCTCCCCTTTGTTAAGGAATTTTCGTCCCGAAAATGAAGGTTATAACTTAGTTGCTAAACGTTTGAGTTAGAAGAACAAATCTCGCAAATCTAACAGTTACAACTCCGTTGTAAATAGTGAGAAAATCAAATATAATCGTTTTGCGCTTCACTCAAAAGTATTAATCAAAGTCAATAGTTTACTCGATAGTAAGAAAGAATGTTTTTGATTTCTCGCATTATTTTCTCAGTTATCGCATCGGTTTTCTCTCAATTTATCACATCATCCTTACCTTTTGGGAATTTTTCGTCCCGAAATTTAAGAAGTAGATTCGATTCTCGTCGCAGGTTGTTTAAACAAGTTCGGGTACTTTTTCATCATCTGATCCTCACATTCCCACGTGAACTCTGGTCCATGTTTTGAGTTCCACCGAACCTTGACAATCGGAATCTTAATCTGTTTGAGTTTCTTAACATCCCGTTCCATTATCTCAACTCGCTCCTCTACGAATCGCAATTTCTCGTCAATCCTTAGCTCTTCAAGCGGAACTATGAGAGATTCGTCCGCTAGACATTTATTCAGATTGGATACATGGAACATATTATGCCCTGCGCTCAACTCCTCTGGTAAGTTTAGTCTATAAGCAGAAAGACCAACTCGTTCTACAATCTCGAACGGTCCAACGTATCTTGGGTTTAGCTTTCCTCGCTTACCAAAACGAATAACACCCTTCCATGGTGAAACTTTCAGAAGAACACGATCTCCCTCCTGAAATTCCAAGGGTTTCCTACGCTTATCTGCGTAACTCTTCTGCCTATCACGAGCTGTAACTAAGCGATTTCTGATCTGAACGATCATTTTCGTTGTCTCATGTATAAGCTCCGGTCCAATAAGTTGACTGTCACCCACCTCTGCCCAACAGATTGGGGACCCACACTTACGACCATATAATGCCTCAAATTACGCAGCTCCAATACTAGTGTGATAACTATTGTTGTAGGAAAACTCCACCAATGCTAGGTGAGATTCCCATTTCCCACAAAAGTCCATCACACAAGATCTAAACATATCCTCTAATGTCTGGATAGTCCTCTCACTCTGACCATCAGTCTGGGCATGATATGCTGTACTCATAGCCAGCTTTGTTCCCAGTGCCTTTTGCAAAGACTTCCAAAAATGCGAAGTAAATCTTGCATCTCGGTCCGATATAATCGATACAGGAACTCCATGACGCGAGACCACATACTTCATATATAATTTGGCCAATTGTTCAGACCCATCTGACTCTTGAATAGGCAAGAAGTGTGCAGACTTTGTCAACCTGTCAACGATTACCCATATCATATCATGTATGTTGGGGGTCTTAGGCAATTTCGTCACAATATCCATGACAATATGCTCCCATTTCCATTCGGGAAGAACAGGTTATTGAAACAAACCTGACGGCTTCTGATACTCGATTTTGACTTTCGAACAAGTCAGACACTTACTCACGTACGTGGCTATATCGGCTTTCATCTTCGGCCACCAATATACTTTTTCAAGTTGTTATACATCTTATCTCAACCTGGATGTACGGAATACCTTAATGGTGAGTCTCGTCCATGATAAGCTGTCTAAAATTCCCATACTTAGGCACCCATAACCTACCAGCAAAATATCAACTTTCATTTGATAGGATTTCAAACTGATTATCAAACCACACAGAGATTCCGACTCCGATTTCTCTTCCCTCAGTGCTTCGAGTTGTGCATTCTGAATTTGATCCGACAACTCTGAATGAATTGTCAACTGTGAGGCGCGAACTCTCTTTGGCTTCGACTCTTTTCAGCTTAGGGCATTAGCTTCTACGTTAGCTTTCCCCGGATGATACTTGATATCACATTCATTGTTGTTGAACAATTCTACCCATCGTCACTGCCTCATATTCAATTTCCTTTTGGTTAAATATGTGCTGAAGACTCTTGTCATCGGTGTAAATTGTGCACTTGGTATCGTACAAGTAATGTCTCCTGATCTTCAACGCAAAAACTACATCTCCTAACTCCAAATCATAAGTCGTATAATTCATCTCATTATCCCCGAGCTGTTTCGAGGCATAAACGATAACTTTATCACGCTGCATAAGCACACATCCCATCCCTCGAATCGACGTGTCACAGTACACCACGAAATCTTTAGTCCCTTCTGGGAACGAAAGAATAGGTGCACTACAAAGCTTCTGTTTCAAAAGCTGAAAAGCTTCTTCCTGCTTCACTCCCCAATTATACACCACTCCCTTGTGAGTCAGTGCAGTCAAAGGCTGCGCAATAGGAGAAAAATTCTCAATAAATCGTCTATAATAGCCCGGTAGACCGAGGAATTGGCATACTTCGGTCAGCGTCTTTGGTACAGGCCAATTCTTAATTGCCTCAATCTTTTGACGGTTCAACTTGAATTCCTGATTCATTGACAATATGACCCAGAAATTGCACTTCTCAAATCCAGAAGTCGCACTTTGAGAATTTAGCATACAACTGCTCCTTTCTCAACAAGACATGTATGATACGAAGGTGCTTAGCATGATCTTATTTTATCCTAGAATAGATGAGAATGTCATCAATAATAACTATGATGAACTGATCCAGATACGGCTTGCAGACACGATTCATCAAATCCATGAATACTGCGGGTGCATTGGTTAACCCAAACGGCATAACTAAAAACTCATAACGTCCATATCTAGTTATGAACGATGTTTTCTCAACATCCTCCTCTCGAACTTGTAATTGATGATAGGCAGATCTCAAGTCTATCTTTGAATAATAACTCGAACCTTAAAGCTGATCAAACAAGTCGACAATTCCCGAAGTGGATACCGATTCTTTACGGTAACCTTATTTAATTCCCAATAACCGATGCACATCCGAAACATACCATCTTTCTTCTTGACGAACAAAACAGGCGCTCCCCACGGAGATGAACTAGGTCTAATCAAACCTTTCTGCAACAACTCCTTCAATTGAGTATACAACTCCTGAAGTTCGCTCGGGGATAATCGATAAGGTGCTTTAGCAATAGGCTACGCTCCAGGTGCCAACTCGATTTTGAACTCTACCTGCCTATGCGGTGGTAATCCTGGTAAATCCTCTGGAAATACGTCTGGAAAATCTCTAACCACTAGAATATCCTCCAAACGCGGTTCTTCTACAGGCTTCTCGATCACATGAGCTAAGATAGATTCATGTCCCTTTCGTATACAGTTCTGAGCTTTAAGATACGAAATAACCCTAACTACAGTTCCAATCTTCTCACCTCGAACCGTCAGAATTTCTCCACTCGAAAGAGAATTTCTTACTATCTTGTAAAACCACGGAACAAATCTTACTACTACATGATTCGGTTAATCGATGAACACAGATGTAAATAACGCTTTGCTTTATTGATTCACTTAGAGAATACAATGTAGAGAGAGAAACACCTTGAAAACACACAGTTAAGAGATATGAAATGACAAAACTTCTAAACTCTCTCTAACACGAACTATTTATAGTGCACAACATAAAAAAGGCGGACCACCCAGCTTACCATTGGTACGCTCGTACCAATGGTACGGTGGACCAAGTGGTACGGCCACCTTGGTAAGTTGCCACTAAGACTCACACACGACCACCTTAGTAAGTTGCCACTAAGACTCACACAAAAGCTCTAGTCTAGATACATTAAATGAGACACACGGTAGCATAGGAATATGCTCTAACAAACTCCCCCTTAACGTGTAGTGTATCTAGTTACCTATCTATGTAACAAAACTTCGGTCTTCAATCTTCAGCATTGTTGCGTCCGATCCTCAACTTGAACTCTTGTCAGAAATAGAGCTTGCATGGCTGGATCAATCTTTGAACCTCAAGATCCACTTGTGAAAGATATTACATACTCCCCCTTTCACCATGCTCAAGTCTTGTCACACAGAACCTGCAATTTGAGAAGACAGAAACGCGACTTTCTTTTTCTTTTAAAAAATTAATTTAATCTTGGCGCAAAACTTCTCTTCGAGAATCCAAGATATAGTTTTGAAAATTTTATTTTGTATCGTGTATCGATTGGTCAAAAACAAATAAGAAACAAAATCTTTTTGGCTTTTTGAAACTTTAAATCAAAACACATCAAAAATCTTTTTGATTTTTCTAAGATATGAAATATAAATGCAATACTGAATCAGACACTATTTTTGTCTTTTGCGAGAAAGATCACAACTTGGGATCATATTGGACATAACATACTGAACTACACTTCAATTTCAATTACTTCAGCACACAAGTCATGTTGATTGCTGGTATAATTTGTCCATCTTAAACTCAGGCACAATCATACTCATAACATGTGGATATGTTATTGTATTGATTAGATTGCTTTGACCAGTGTACCCCACACTATCAGACATTCTCAGATATGTATTTGCTTATCACACTTTGTGATTTCATTTGTGATTTGATCACATAATGATTGTATTCATGATTTAGTCAACTGTGTTCCATGCAAAAAAGAAATAAGAACGTTAAATCGTCTACCTTAAGGTCGATCTTTCGATACGCAGATAAGGCCTCAGATTTAACAAAATAAGAAAATAAAAACAAGTTGAAATTGTATAACTCAACAACAATCAGGTCGGTACTCCCGTACACGCAGAGAAAGTCCAATGAGTTATACGAAACACCAAAGAAAATAAAGCAGAACGCCAAACGAACAACAATCAGGTCGGTCTTGTGGACACGCAGAAAAGTCAGATCGTTTGACAAAATAAAAATAATCAAACAAGTTTAAATCTTTGCAAAATGAACACATGTATACACAGTGATTCTCATTTTCTTTTTCATATATATTTTTCTTGATATATCATGAGATATGCATCAACATGTTGTCCAATTGGTCAAGCATTAGTATTTAATGAATATCACATCTGAATACTTTTTGATTTAATGCCGACCCTACCAAGCACATCAAACAATGATCTTATAGCTTTTTCATCTATTTTATCCATGAGTCAGACATGTAAGCCAATGTACCATCATTTCCTAACTATGTCGGATCAATTTCTTATTTTTCAATGTTTTTGTATTTTTTCTGTTTTTCAATGTTTTTGTATTTCTCCCCCTTAAAATGAAAACTCTATTTTTTTATTTTCATTTTAACAAAAACACAAAGACACTATTTTTGGTTTTTTAATTACCCCTAAACTACATACGGAATGTAAAAGAAAGAAAATTGACCAATCGATACTGATACCTTTCAGTTTAAGCTTTCAGAAAAACTTTCAGTTTAGAAATATAGATCATTCAATTTAAGTTAAATAGGAAACTCCACTATCAGTAACTGCTTGAAGTTTGAACTTCACAATCACTAACAGGTCTTCTTGAAGTACGTGCACACTGGTTTTAAATGATTAGTATTCAAATGACCCGAAGCACACAACTTCTGGTCGACCAATGTCTTCCTTAATATCATTTGCAGCCTTGCTGACCACCTTAGGTCGCCACTGCATTTTTGCCTTTTCAGTTTTTACTGAATCGTTATCCAGTGATGACCCACCAACACTAGAATCAAATTTGAAAAATTGTTTCATTTTAGATTTTGATTTGGAAGGTGTAGACTCAGTAAAAATTCTGCCGGATTCATCAATAAATGTGGCAAATTTGTTTGAAAATGTTCTTTTGGCAAATTCAGGACAATCCTGTGCCATGTGTTCCTTTCGGCGACATTGATAGCACAAACGATATGATCATTAGATTGTGGTTTGTCCTGAATTGGATGACATCTATTACCAGACTCAGAACTATCAGAAATTTCATCAAAAATTTGAAATCGATTAGCATGTACCCATTTAGAAGTAGCACTTCGAGGTGTGGAATTTGATCCAGATAATGAAGAATCTTTGAATTGTTTAGCAACTCGAGAAGAAATTTCAGAAGATTTCTTCTTTTGTTGTTTACCCCCGAATCCTTTTTCAATGGTAGAAATGAACACCTGAGCCAAATGATAAAATTTGTTCCAAACTGGTTCCCTTTTCTCCTTTGGAATCTTCTTGGGCACATTCTTCTTGTCTTTCTTCTCAAACTTCTTACCCTCAGTACCCAAACCTGAACATTTGTACCCTGGTAGTTTTGATAAATCAATTTGAGAACCAGAAGGACCAGCTTTAGCAGCTTGATTGAATGCTGCTTTAATATCCTTCAAGTTGTTAGCTTCTACCTAGTTAGCAGCAACTTGTTCTTCATTTAACAAATTCTCATTTTTCTCAATCACCTTGTCAGCATAAATGATTTCCTCATCAGATATAAACCCACCAGAAACAAATTTAGAAGCAGATTTGTCAATCAAATTTTCCTCCTTTTTCACTTTCTTGTTTGAAACCATTAATGTCTTCTTTTAGATTTCTTAGAAACGAATTCAGAATAATCACCAAATGTTTCAGAAGATTTGACATCAGCCAGAGGATCAGTTGAACCAATGGAGGTGGTAATTGATTGAATTCTTCACCACCAAACACTCTTTTGAAATTTTCGTCGTTGCACAAATAACTAGTGAAAGAGTGTGAATTCTTCAAATTATTTAGTTGACGATTCAAATCCAGAACTTGAACATTTAAATCTGATATCTTCTTCTGAGCTTCACCCAATGCCTTTATCATGTGCATCGTACATTTCCTGTGTAACTTTCTCCACCTTTCCTTGATAAATCTCTACATTTCTTGTCAACAATTTGTTTTCCTTTGTCAGATTGGTGACTTTATCTTGTAATTTTGACTAAAGAACTTGATAATCATTGTTCGAAACCATGATTTCATCATAAGCATTCTGAAGTTCAACATTAGTAATCAGAAGTGATTCCACTCTTGCTTTTGATTTCTTAAACAATGCATCAAAATCTCCGATATCATCCTTTGCTTCGAACTCCCACTTTTCAACCTTTGTAACTAACTCATCATTTTCATTTTGTAGCTTCAAGATTTGTTCTTCATTGACATTGACCATCTCATCCAATCTTGTCTTTAGCTCTACAAACTCTCCCATCAACACCTTCTTTTCTCGTTCCAACAAATTCATTAGCTTTGAAATCTCATCAGCAACTTCACACTTCTTTTTGTAACCTTCCATCTCTTCCTCTTTCTTCTTCTATTCAACAATCAACCCTTCCTTTTCTTGAATCAAATCTCGAATCTTGCTATCCTTTTGAGCACAAAATTCACAAGTTGATTCATAACCACTGTTGAGGGTGTATTTTCAGGATGCTCGCAGGAAGCTCACACAGTGCAGGAATCCTATTAACATCTGGGAATCCCATTCATCCAGGTATCCTGATTTATATATTTTTAACTAACCCTCATATTTTCCACGTGTTTATTTGACCAGGTTTCGACGAAGTCATCAACTACCTCCGAAACTCACGCTCCAGCTAAAGAAGATCGTGGACTTAGTGAACGAAGAGGACCTTAACGGTCGAATTAGTTGGATAGTAGGATCCCGGGAATCCCGGAAAGTTTGTTACCATTATATTCGTTATATAAATCGAGGAATCGGTCAATTGGAACACACACAACTCCTTCACACTTTAGTTCTGATAGCATACGATCTCTGTAACACTTAGCTTGATCGATTATACCTCCAGAATTAGGGCTGTGCAAACGGGTCAGACCCGCCAAACCCGGGTAGAACTGACCCGGAACCGAGAACCGAATGGAAAAATAAAAGGAACCGGGAACCGGACCCGCTTGTAGGCAGTCGGGTCGGTTTTTGGCGGTTCTACTAAACGGGTATGACGGTTCTATAATGGAACCGTATAGTCCATTACGTAACTAAAACACAAAAACAACAGGAACATTATATGATTAAAACACAGCAACTACTATGTATGCCATGAATCGCGAATTCATCCTCATGAAACAATTCAACAAAAGGCTTAAACAGGTTTAAAGAATCATAGCCACTTCTGATTTAGCATTATATGATTAAAATACTTAAACACAGTAGTCACGGATTAAAACACAGCCATCATTCCATCACTCAGTCACGGATTCATCCTCACTAGTTCAACATGGATGATTGCGAAGTGCTCACTGAATCGATCAGAGAAAAAGAGATGAAGACTGGAGAGAGTCTGATGCAAACTTGTTTGTAGATTACTAGATTTTAGAAATTAAAATAGGAGATGAAGAGATGGAGAGAGATGGTACGTGTTATGATAAACCACTAAACCGTAATATTGATTATTGCCTCTGCAGGAATTTTGGAAACATACAAATAATTAATAGGTCCCTATAATTTCTAGGTTTTGAGATTATGAAACGGGTAAACGGTTTTATGGCAAACCCGTCGGGTCAGACCCGAGACCGACCCGGAACCGTCTGAATGATAATCTGAGAACCGTGAACCGCCTTTGAATAAACATCCGGGTTCGGTTTCCGGTTCTAACGGGTCGGTTCCACCGGGTAAGTCGGGTTTACCCGACTTAAGCTCACCCCTATCCAGAATACTTGTAAT
>JBCNJP010013464.1:0-12333 GCA_039602395.1 Deinandra increscens subsp. villosa
TGTAACATAGTCATTTTTGTTACATAGGTGTATCCATCATCGCTATAGTTAAATGTGTATAACAATAATAACTATATTTTTTTTGGTGTTATACGTAAAAAAAAATATGATATTTAGAGATAAATAATTAAATTCAAATCAAAGTTGGACAACCAAAAAATATTATATAGGTATTTTATTAAAATACCTAGGTTTTTTGGGTTTTCCAAAACCTAGGAGGTTTTCCAATGATCCTCTTCATATACATATATATATATATATATATATATATATATATATATATATATATAGGGTATATATATATATATATGAGTAAGGTTTCTTGAAAAATTACATTTATTTGGAAAACTGGAAAACTAAAAAACAACTATATTAAATGAAAGTTATTTGAGTAATTTAACATTCTTTTCTTTTTTCCTCTTTTTTAGTTTCACATATATCCACATGATAACTTTATAAAAACAAATTTAAAAAAAAATATTTTTTTGTTCATCTTGTCCGTCTGACTATATTGCATATATGCAATATTGTACGTGACATACGTTGCATATATGCAATATTGTATGCTTCATATGTTGCATATATGCAACATATTATATTGCATATATGCAACATTGTATGTTTCATATGTTGCATATATGCAACGTAAACGTAAACAACATACGATGTTGCACATATGTAACATAGTCGGACGAACCTAAAAAAAGAACGCTTTTTTTAGGTTTTTTGTTAAGGTCGATGGGTGGCCATTAGGTGGATAGACATGAATACTTAAAAAAGAGAAAAAATGAGCACCAAAATTACCTAAATAACCTTCATCTAATATAGTTTTTTTGTTTTCAAGTTTTCCAACTAAAAACTTAGTTTTCTATTAACTAAACCACACATACACACACACACACACACACACACACATATATATATATATATATCTTAATATACATATCGAGAAGAGTAGATTCGCTCAGGGAATTTCGCTCGGTAGATTCGCTCGAGCTGGTCTGGTTGGTTTACCCGGCGACACTGCAGTTTCGCTGCATAGTGTCGCTGGAAGGAGATATACATAGTTTCGCTGGACAGTTTCGCCCAGAGAACACCACAGTTTCGCTAGTCGCGAAAAACATACGGATCAGCCTAAAAATCAACCTAACAGCTTCCATTTTACATGCAATTCATTGTTTAGCATACATAGGCATTTACCAACATAAATCAGTAAGCTTTAACACCTTAAACATGCATTTTATCATCAAATCACCCAAAATACATATAAAACCCTAAAATGGCTAAAATAGCATAAATCTTTATCATGGATCAGTTTTACACGTAAAGTTATCAACTTTATGGTAGATCTAGCATTCCTAAGCATTCCTACAGAAGATCTAATGATATCATGAAGGTTTAAGCATGCTTTATGAAGAAACACATATAAAACACATAGAAATGGCATAAAGGAAGGTTTTGGGACTCACGATTCGATCAGGGAATCGAATGGATGTTGTCTTGAGGCTGAGATCTTGGTTTTCTTGATGGTTTTCAGTTGACCAGATTTCCAGAGAAGAATGTGTGTGTTTGTGGTGTAAATGAGGCAAATAGGAGAACTAGGGTTTATTAAGATTATTTATATCAGGGGCTAGTTTCGCTGGCAGTTTCGCTTGCCCAGCGAAACTGGCTCTGGTCACATTTAACTGATTGGTTTAGCTGGCTACCGGGCGACACTACAGTTTCGCCCGGTAGTTTCGCTGGTAGCACAACTTAGGCAATTTTCACATAATCAAGGTTTTACAATTTGTCATGCTATTCATAATATTAAATCATGCGTTTAAATCACATTGCACATAATAACAATAAATGAACACATAGCACATATGGGCGGGTTCGGTGATCAACCAAAGGACGTGGACGTATTCGGCCTAGTTAAGCATTAGTTACTAAGTTAACACTTATAACGTAACTAACGGAATTGTCTAACGGAAGTAAACCTTGAAATTCTCGGATGTCACAGCAGATTTGTTTTGCTAGCGTGATGCTACAGTCGTCGCCTGCTGCACTGTTTTCAAAACGTTCTCACTGGATTACAAATTACAAGGTCTGTTCATTGTGCTTTTTAATGTTATTATGTATTAGGGTAATGGAGAAAAACCTTTATATACATTGATATTGAAACTGATTTAGGTGGATGTGGGTATGATTGTAGAAAAGAACTTTTATGATACTTATCATTCCTCTTGTATATATATTGCTATAAATAAAAAGCATGACATTTCACTATAGTTAATAGAAAGTGAAGAGGACAGTGGACTACCCTCAGCAGGGTATGCATATGACCATCTATAAAAACGACTTTTTTGTTTTTTCAATATGTCTATCCCAAGTTTTTTTTATTTATTTTAGTCCGTGAGGAATCCATAAATCCATTCTAAGATATGAACTCATATGACCAGCCCATTTGGTGCCTTTTTTTACCCATCAAGTTGTCTGTTTTATGAAGAATTAACCCCATTGTGCGTTCATTTCTGTTAAGGAAGTCATTGAGGTCATATATAAAAGTTGATTCATGTGAGTAGTAGAAATTTTACATCAACAAATCAGTATGTCCTACACATCAAAAATTTTGGCACAAAAACACAATTACTAAGTATTACAATTTACACTATTACACATTAGAACAGTAAAGCGTAAACCATACTACCATACCATAGCAAGTATTACACATCAAAAGTTATCACAACCCTTTTTTAAACATCAGAATTGAATTAATTATTACAGCAACGACCCAACCTTTTTTATTAAAAAAACCTATGTACTTTAATAGAACTCACACACAAAATTCAAGAATTTATTTTTGTATTACTGAGCTCCTGGACTTTTATTACTTATCACTTCAGTATGGTCCTTATTAACTTTAGAGGCTTAACCAACCTTTAGAAGTTTTAACTATAAGTTTATAGATTGAGGTCATGTATAAAAGTTCAATAAACTGCATATATATCTTTCATTGGGTTGTTTGATGGGTGTTTTAGGTCATAATGGATAAGAATGGATGTTTTGGGTCATATCATGGTTGTAATCTTTGGGTACATGTAGAATTGAATGAAATTTCCAAAAATTCAACGGGTGAGGTGCATGGGTCCAATTATTGAAGGATGTCAGCTATAGACTGCAATAACACAGGGCACTACTGAATTCCTAGAAGGAGTAACCAGAAAGCACAGTATAAATTATATCCATAACTGCTGATGTAAAAAAGAAACTGTTATTGAAGGTAAAACCTTATTAGCGATTCCATTAAAGACAACAGATTAAAGAGTATATATAAGGTTTTTAACCAAACCATTGCCAACAAACATCATTTATATAGGCAGAAGAATAAGAGTAAAGAAACAGAAATTAGGTATAGGTGAGAATTGATAGGCATTATACAAAAAAAAACCCCGCATGTAAAGGTTGTATGGTTAACAAAAGTTTATAAAAGATTCCATTCAAAGAACAGGCTCCGTGTGGAGATTAGTGTGCATTGCTGAGTAATCTACTAGCTGAGATTATTCTTTTGGTTTTACATTTTAATTCCCATCAAAGCTACTGTGGTTTACAAGGGATTTTTGTTTGCTTTTTAGGTTAGTGCTTTGATGGTTTTCGCCTAATCTTAGTCCTGGGATAAAGATTTAAGATTGATGGTTAAATAATTTGTGTCGTGGGATAAATCATGCAGTATTTCTTAAGTTAATGTTTTCATAAGTTTTGTGCCCTCTTTGCCATTAATTTACTAAAAAGATTTACTCAACCTCCTATGCTTTCTAATCTTCAAATTTAGTACTCTGTATAAACTAAATTTTTGGATCCACATTATATCATATATTATTCTATTTTATGTAACATATATTATGGTTCTTTTACGAAGATCAGTAAAAAAGCTTCTATTTATTTTTCATCTTTAGTTTATGGTCTATATGGAAAAGGTTATAGAACATTGTTAACTATGTGCCAAAAAATTACCCCTGTATTGATATTGTAATAAAAATTTGTAGATTGATCTTCATATTTTATACTTGCGCCAATTTTGGTTCATTTGTTTCTTTGTTGTCATGAACTCTTATGGTTCTCTTTTACTTCTAGGGAATAGCCAACACATGTGACGCGGATCTGAAGTCTGAACACGTCCACACCAGGCCAGTAATGGCGTTACGTGATGAAACTTAAGTCTGACTACATTCACTCTTCTTGAAGTAAGATCACTTTTGTTATCTCCACCATTTGAAATTTAAGATATCTCTTTGAGTTTTTCATCGTTTTCCAAGTTAGTGGTTTCGTGTGTATTTAGTTTATGTAAAACCGTGAAACGGGTCTTACTAGAGGTTTGCTTGATCGTATGAAAGAGAACGAGATATAAATATAAAAGTTTGTTTTATTGATATCACTTAGACTCAATTACAAACTCTCTAATCAGCTCAAACAGAGAAACACACACAAAACACATAGTTAAGGTCTGGTGCTCTCAAAGAACTCTCTCAATTACTACTGAATTCTAAAGAACAAAATCTATTTATACACTTGAAGAACTACCTGAACTGGAGCTCATCCCGAAGTGCCACTTCGGGTCACTTTGGGTGGACACAAAGTGTCACTTCGGGTGCTACTTCGTGTGGGTTAGGGTGTCACTTAGCCTGCAACATCTTTTTCAATTCTCGTCTTGTTCAAACACTTCACATGACGAATCGTATACGTACTAACAAACTCCCCCTCGACATGTGCAGTATCTTGTCACCACTTAGACTTCTATCTTCAATCAAACTCCCCCCTCAACTTGATGGTTAGATTGATCTTCAATACTTGACGATGCATAGTTTCTTTCATCCTTATCAACAGCTTCAGAAGACTTGAAGTTATGATTAAATCTTTTCTTTGAGTACATATCCAACAAAAATAATCTTGGCGCAAAACGTCTCTTTGAGACTCCAAGATATAGGTTTTGAAAATTTGTTTTTTGTATCTTGTGTCGATCAAACGAAAACAAACCAGAAATAAAATCTTTTTGGCTTTTTCAAAGTTTATGATAAAACACACCAATTTTTTTTTTGAATTCTCTGAAATGAAATATAAAATGCAATACAGAATCAAACTCTATTTTTTATTTAGAAAAATCACGACGCGAGATCATATCAGATATAACGCATCTAGCACATTTCAATTTCGGCCTTAATCAGCATGCAAGCCAAGATAATCGCAAATACAACATTTATGTTTATTTCAGCATGCACCAATCATTTTTATCATTTTCAGATATGCTTAAGGTAATTTTAATATGCACTGATAACTCGGCCTCCACTCTATCAGAAATACCGACAAATCATCATGTTTATCATATAGAAGTAATTTTCTTAGAAATTTAATCATCCTTGATGAGTCATGCAAAAATAAAAAGAACCTCAAATACCTAGCAATCAGGTCGGTCTTGTGGACACGCAGAGAAAGCCCAAGTATTTGAGAAAATACGTAAGCAAAATAAGTTAAAGTTGTATAATTCAACAACAATCAGGTCGATACTTTCATATACGCAGAGAAAGTCCCATGAATTATAGGAAACATCAAGAAAAATAAAGCAGAACCTCAAATGAACAACAATCATGTCGATCTTCGATACGCATAAAATGTTCTATCGTTTGAGAAAACAAAGAAAATCAAACAAGTTTAAATCTTTCCAAATGAAAACATGCATTCATCAGGATATCTCTTATTCTATTTTTTTTTCAGATTCATCACACAACATTCATCAGGAAGCAAATAGCCAAAGATCATCAGGCAAGCTTTATGCTTATATCTTACTTACAGATACGAGATTAGTCATGCATATTCATAGATTATGCAAGTACCTACGCCCTTTAGACTTAATCTATCCATGGCAGATAAACCCCGACCCCCCTCCACGGTTGTGGGTCGACCAGTGTCTTCAACCAAATATGTGTTGGCCGTAAAGACAATTTTAGGTCTCCATTCTTGTTTTGGTTTTGAAATTTCTAGTGAACCATTGTCAACTGATGAGTGACAATCAGAACTACTACCCAACTTTTCCGAATTAAGTTTCTATTTCCAGAAAAATTTAGTATTGGGCATTAGTTCACTAAAAACAATGCCATCAAAATCAACATATTTTGTATTTTTGGCATTTGATGATGAATTGTTATTAGTCGTAGGACAATTTTTAGCACAAAGGCTTTTCTTACGATAAACATAACACAATCGATGATTAGTTTGAGTGATTGAAGCTGGTTTTCCAAACTCGTCAGTCGAACATTCATCATGAACTTTTGAAATCACAGGTTTAGATTTCTTTGGTTTCTGAGATTTTTGAAAACATTTTGGAGAATCATAAAAGCCAGAATCATCTCCATAACCAAAGAATTTATCTTGACGATAAAACCTGTCAGATTTAGCAGAATAAAATGAATCCGAATTTTTATCGCCTGATGGTGTAGCATCAGATATGCAAGAAGACTCTTCAGAAGAAATCTTTTCATTTACAGAAGAAGGAGACACTTTCTTCTTCCAAAATTGAGGATTTTTATCCGAGAACGCCTTTTGTTTCTTATTCTGCTCAGCTTTGAATTCCTTTTGTTGTAATTTGTCATTGGAACTCCATTTCCTCCATATTCCAATCCACCATTCTTCTGCATAGGATATTCTTTCACAGAATGACCTTGATATGCTAGACGAGAAAATTCATCTTTATAGCTTTAACACCAACTTCCTTATTAAGTAAAGATTCATCAATCACAATATCAGAAAAATATGGAATCTTCACATGTTCAGGTTTTCCTTCAAAAATTTTCTCAGCATCAAGAAAAACAGATTTTGAATCAAACTTTGGAACCTTGTTTGAAACAAATATTCTTTCATCCTTGTTCTTTTTCTGAGACTTTGATTTCTTTGATTTTTCCGACTTAACACCATCTCCTGTTGGATAATCTTGCAACTTCTGATTTGAATGATCATCAGATGTCGTTTTCAAACCAACAACTGAAGCAGGAACTTCACGATTATTAACATCTTTACTAGGTTGTCATCTCGTTCCAGATGATACAAATAATTCTAAAACACGCTTGATGTATTGCAATTTGCAAGTTGTCGTTGCAGATCAAGCATTTCAATCTTTACTTCAGAAATCCTAGTATTATCTTCGAGTAACTCCTTCTGAGCAGCGATAAATTTCTCAGACAATTGATTATATTTATGCTTTTGAACATACATTCTATCATATTTATCAAGCACTTCTTTTGTAACATTTTTCACTTTCTTTTGAAGATCATCAACATCTGCTTTCAAAACTTTATTCTCTCTGACTAATTCAATCTTCTTGGAAACTAGCGCTTCATTTTCAATTGAAATTATTTTAGCTATTGTAGCAAGTTCATCGCTTTGTTCTTGAAGATAATCAAGCTTCTCCTTTGATTTAACAAATAAAGCGTCAAAATCTTCATTAACTTCTTTTTCTTTAGCTTTAGTTTTCTCGCATTCCTCAATCAACACTCTCTTCTCTTTCAACAATTCTTCCTTTATCCTAGCAAATTCAAAACAATTTGAACATGATGCAGACACATCCTTTTGAATTTCTGCAACTAAACCATCATAAACTTTATTTTTCCATTTCTCCACTTCTTTTGTCAGAATAACATTTGCTTTAGTCAACTTTGCCACTTTCTTTTCTAACTCCTCAATCTCATCTTTGTTATCCTTTGTTAACCTTGAATTTCGATGAAGTTGCATATTTTGATATTCACAAATTGTTTTCAGATTGTCCCACAATACTTTTGATTTCCGAAAATCCTTAAAATACACAAGTAACTCTGTTGATAATCCCAACTTAATAAACTCATATACCTTCTTTTCATTTTCAAACTTCTTCTTTTTCACATTTGTAAGATCTCTTCTCCATTTAGGTTCTCCCGAAGAATCAGTTGGATAAACATATAAATCCTTAATCGGAATCCACAAATCTTTATCTAGTCCATCAATATATGCTTTAAACCTTAGTACCCAATGAGAATAATCTTCATATTGTGAACAATCGTGGCACTTCTTTTCTATGACTAGCAACAAACTTTTCGATATCTTTCATTTGAAAACTTCAAACTCAAAAATGAAGGTCTTAGAAATAAAATTTGGGTATAAAAGGAGGGTACTGGCCGTAAGGTGAGTAAAAGTGTAGATCTCTCCGAGATGATCGTTTTGGCTGGTATTAGCTCCCGTAACTGTTAACGGCTCTCAAGTTACGCCCATTTTAGTGAAACAACCCAAAAATCCCGAACTTGTCCGAACTAGTCCGAACTGACACTATACGAAGTGATCCGAACTGGATCCGAACTGAAAACAGGTTATCCGAACAATCTGTGACTTCAGGTACACGAACTGGAATCCGAACTAAGACTTAGGTTGAACTAACTAACCCGAACTTAACTGAAGAGGAACTTCGGTTGACTAAACTGAAGTGAACTCACCCGAACTACGACTTTGGTTGACGGTTATTTTCAGAGCTAAAGTTTAACAAACGAACTGAAATGAACTGAACATATTTGGATAAAAAATTCACGATTTTGGACAGATTTGAACGAGATTTACAGCAGTCAATGAGATTTTAGCAACATGAATGTTTCTTAAATTAATTGGAATCGAAAAGCTCAAAAATTGACTCGTTTTTTATAGAAAAACACTCTGTTTTATCACGAAAACGAAAAAAATCCAAGCAAACGCAATAGAGCAACCTGGATTTGCTCTGATACCACTTGTAAAACTGTTAAACGGATCTTACTTTAGGTTTACTTGATCGTATAAAAGAGAACGGGATGTAAATATAAAAGTTTGTTTTATTGAAATCACTTAGACTCAATTACAAACTTCCTAATCAGCTCAAACAGAGAAATACACTCAAAAACTACCCGAACTGGAGCTCATCCGAAGTGCCACTTCGGGTCACTTCGGGTAGACACGAAGTGTCACTTTGGGTGCCACTTCATGTGGGTTCGGGTGTCACTTAGCCTGCATCATCTTTTGCAATTCTCGTCTAGTTCAGATACTTCACATGACGAGCCATATATGCACTAACAGTTTACTAACTCCATGAAAAAGAATATTTTTGTTTCAAATGTTACTAACAGGAATGTGTCTACTAATTGCAACTGCAACTTGTAAACATGTAGTACAACAGAACCTCACTACATTAGATGTGTTAATCCGAACAATATTCTTAAACCTGTTATTTTTCTTTAAACATAACCATTATCCAACAATTACGTTGTAGTCAAAGTATTTCGAAGATTCTTTATGGCTTTGTTCTTAATCTTTATGTGCTGTATAATTTGTCACACCCCCAAAAATCCCACGTGCGACAACGCGCCGCAGGGAGCGTGACAAACCAGGATCGTTGTCCATTAGTTACACCAAACGACCAATAATTAATAAAAGGTTGTATATTTTATTAAAATATAAATACAGAGTTTTACAAATGCGGAAGCGTAAATATGCTGAAAGTATTTATTGTAAAAACACCGCCACCCAAGGTGACGTGGCTTGTTCAAAGACAATAAAAGGGTTTCGAAGTCTCATGCATGCGTACTCGTGATACTCGAACATCTGCAACCTGAGAATAACATGCTAAAAAGTGTCAACACAAAGGTTGGTGAGTTCACAGGTTTATCAGTTGAAAAACAGTTCAAGTTCAGTTTAAGATCGATTGTTCAACAACAATCAAGTTGAGTTTATGATTGACTATTCAACAATAGTCAAGTTGAGTTTAAGATTGACTATTCAACAATGGTCAAGTTGAGTTTAAGGTTGACTATTCAACAATAGTCAAGTTGAGTTTAAGTTTGACTATTCAACAATAGTCAAGTTGTAAGAACATAATCACTAATATATATCGAATAGCTAGCTAGGCTATATACATGAAACTTCGCACGTTGATGGTCACCGAAGCTAACAGTTGTTTACAGTTTGCGCAGTTTGCCTTGTTGTGTTTAGGACGAATATAACACCCGTTCGATATTCGATCGTGCCAGCGCGACTGGCCCGGGTGGGGTTTGTCAGACCCAGTAGTACTACAATATATTTCCCGATATCGTCATTAATACTAACGGTACCATAAGAAGGACTTTGTTGTATAGTGTGCTACAAGTACTTCAAGTGATATATAAAAGTCTAATTATCTCAATTGTGTAAATCATGCATGTTAATCTCCCCCAAAAGGATTAAAACAGTAAAATGGGGCCGTGAAACTCATCTTAGGTTGCTCAGCAAAGTTTCCAGACAAAACAGTTAATTCAAGTAGCAAGAACGAGTCTTGTGCAATCAATCAATCACCTAACGAGCATTCAAGTATAAGTGTGTGTTCTATAAACTATCAAGTCTAACGTAAACGATAAAAACGAAGGATCGTGAAGTTCGGAATAAGTCGAGGATGGCACGTGTGCCAAATTCGAGCGATTATCGAAATAACGCGAGAAAATCCAATATATATCTTAATATATATTTTCGAAGTTAAGGATATCAAAAGTAAATACATATATAATGTATATATTCAACTAAATGTTCAAGTGATGCTAATAATAAAGTTTCAACAAAATACATAACATGTTAAATCCAATGATTTGAATATTTATTTTGGAAAGAAATTACAATTTATGGTGAATTGTAATCCAAAACCGAGTATTTTGTGTTTCTAGTCAAAACGACGTTCTTAATTAGTTCCCTAAAACGTTCTAAGGTTTACACCAAAAAAACCACTTCGTTTCAAGCCAACGTCATGTATATATATTTATAATAATCTACACAATTTTTATAGATATATATTTCTCAATTTAGGTTATAACAACATATATATATATATATATATATATATATATATATATATATATATAAGTTGTACTATATTTTCAATCAAAATGACAAGTTAATAATGATTTACGAGGTTTGAATGTCTAAAATATATTTTTACGGGTTTATACATTCCTAAGAAATTGGTTTAAACAAGTTTTAGTTTGAACCAACACCTTAAACAACAATTAAAAATGAAACAGAAAAAGATGGGGGTCGCAAGGGTCGAACCCGCGACCTCCCAAACCCAGCACAACGTACAGACCACTCGGCCAGCGGCCTGTTTGTGACTAGATCCGGATCGAAATCCTTATGTGTATAGGTAGCGACCAGAGACAACACAAGGGAATTAAAGACTCAAAAAGAAAAAGATGAGGCCGGGACTCGAACCCGCGACCTCTCGGACAGAAACCAACGACCGGACCATCCTGCCAGATTGGCGTCTGTTATACAAACCCAACCCCAAATTATATAACCCGAACCCGATCGACTTCATCTTCTTCATTAAAGAATTCCGGTGATCGGAACCCTAGCTCCGGTCGCCGGAAAATATCAAAATCACAGAAAACCTCAGAAAACATGCGACTAGCATAGGAGATGATTTACCTTGAGTCGGTGATGAGAGATTGTCGAGTTTGGACACCGAAACGGATCCGAAACTTCAACGCGAACACCGAGCACGCTAACGAAACTCCAACCTGTTTGCTCCTGGACGCTCGTGGAGAACTCGCGATCACAGTGGTGATCGATAGGTGGTGCAACAGTGGCGGATAGTGGTGGTTTCTTGGTGTTTCCGAGTCGCCGGAAAAATGAGAAACGAGAGGGAGAGAGCAAGGAGGGATTTCGAGAGGGAGGGAGAGTGTCGTGAAGTGTAGTTTGCTGATCATTTACTAGGTTTTGATGGCCAGAAGTTGTAACCAACGAGTGATGATGATGATCGGTCGAAACCGATCATCGACTCCTCTTTTAATCCACGTAAATGCTAATCAATATCAACAATGGGTAATTGGCACTATTAGTCCCTCAAGGATTTACAGAGATGGACATGAGGTTTAGGATGATTACAAAAATGATCCCCATAAGTTTTACAAAGGAAATGAGATTCCAAGAATGGCAGAAAGGATCCCTCCTAGTTATATCAAGGTTAACAGTGCTAACGGCTCTAACGGAATTAACCGGAAAAATGTTTTAACAGCAATTATACGAAGGACGTTAAAATATATAGATCGTATAACGTTTATAAGAAAGTATGAATTTAAATGACTACATAAAATCATAGAAAATAATTCCACTTCTCCATTTAGTTTCACATAAAATCATAGGTTTTAAATTTATAACTTATATATTTAAAGTATCTAAAGTTATAAATAATGACTTGTAACTTATATCTTTAAGTCACATAACTCTATGATTAAATAACTTTGTAATTAAAATCCTTTAATTACATAAAATCATAAATGTGATTAAATTATG
>JBCNJP010013465.1:0-12333 GCA_039602395.1 Deinandra increscens subsp. villosa
TTAATATTAATCACTACAAGAAACTGGGGCTTTAGCGGCGACATGTCGCCGCTAAAAAGTCGCCACTATTTGCTGGCCGCTAATACTTCATCGTCGTCGCTAATGTGTCGCCGCTATTAACATGTCGCCACTAATACTTCATCGTCGCCACTAAAACGTCGCCACTAATGCTCATTGTACGGTATAACGTATTTCTTCGTATTTCTTTTTCGTTTTCAGTTTTTACCAAATACATATTTTCCCAGATACAATTTTCCAACAATAAGTTTCAAGTTTTTCCCAAATTCGTATATAAACATCATGAAATATCCGTACATAAACGTTGTAATCCAAATATTTTACTAAGTTATAAGTTGAACAAGTATAAACTAGCTAATTAGACAATATCGTGATTCGTCCGTCTCATCTCCAACATCCCGCATCATCGTCTTGGTCGCCAACACGAGTTCCCCATATTCAAACCTGGATAATATTCAAAAAATTTGAATAAACCGTGAACATACATTGTCCTCGACTTCCATCAACTCAAAACTTTGTTGATGTAGTATCAAAATCTACAATAACCTACAGTTCAACAAGGAAACAGTTACATGCAAGAATTTGAGAAATAGATCAATAAGCATCAAACCAAGAAATGATACACTCCATACAACTTGTATGCATAGTAAGTTGTGTACTGATCACTTCACCAAGTGGTACATATTTTGTGTTCATCAACACCATGCAAAAGTGAAAGCTTAACACCAAGAAGAGTTATGAAGAACATAACAAAACAAAGGGCTAGCAACCACTAACATCGAAACGGTTTAACCACAATCATAATTAAAATGAATAAGAAATCCCAAAACATATGCTTCATCTATTTACATATCAATTTTAGAAATCCCAAGCATGAAATGAGTTTAATAAAACATATATACCTTGGATGTGGACCAACAACTTAACTTCTTCAGAAATTTGGTAATTAGCCTATCACGTCTGTGAAAAAAAAAAGATATGAGATATGAGAAAAAAATGATGACAACACAGGATAATCCCATCCAAGGCTTAAGAATCAAGGCTGAAACATATAAGTATCAGCTATTGACACTTTTGGCCCAAAACTTGTATTTGACTTAATGCTCAACAGACTTGTAATAAAATTGAAGATAACAAGTGAGCATGAAAGATCACATAATTAATTATATACATCCAAAATTCATCAAACATTTAGCAACCACAAGGAGGCTGCCTACTGATCAAATGGGTAGGTCACATGGGTTGTGTAATGGGTCAATATGGCTAATTTCTAGTACGCTTAACTCTCCTATATTGTTTTACTAGAAAATTAACTGTATTTAATAATCTAGTTATATAAATATAAGAAAATAACAGAGGGTAACACAACCAGACCCCATTCATGCAGACTTGTCCTAGGAGACTAACAAAAGCCAAAAAATCCACCAAAGTTTCATCCATTCGGGCCTAAATTGCATTTTCTAAAACTAATCATAAGAATGTATAACATAATTGTGAGGTAAGGAGATACATACAGAATCCGACATAGAGGACACATATTCAACCAACTCACAGCGATCGTGGTTCGAGTCCAAATGTTCTACATCAACATCATCATCATGAAGTAACTACAAAGATAAAGCAATATATGTTAGTGTGCATAAAAAGTCTAATTGGAGTGAAGAGTTGTAGATAAAGCAATACATGTTAGTGTCCATAAATTCTGTATAAAAGAACCTACCTACAAACTAATTCGCTCTCGTTGGAAACCAAACACCCTATCAAAATCAAAAATTGAACCAAAATTGAACAAATACACACATTTAAACTTAGATAAAGTCAAAATTAAACAATTATCCAACCAACCTCACCTGCATTCACCGAAACTTCCTCATCCTCGAACCAAATCGGAGCAAATCACCGGTGACTAGTCGAACAGAGCAAATGGGAGAAAATAACCGTGGCTAATCGAACGAAGGTTGCTCTCGTCAACAGGGAGACGTGAACGGTGGTCGAACGGATAGAGGAGGTCAGGGCGTTTGGTCGAACCGGTGTGGGAGAGAAATTTTCTAGGGTTTCGCTTCCTGTGTTTTTTTTTGGGTAAAGTGGATATGACCAGAGAGCTTGGAGGGAAATAGCCCGCTAAAAGATTTCAGGTAAATGCCAGATTAACCTACGGCCGCTAGATCTAACCAACAATCAACGGTCAGAAACGAAACCTGAAATCGCATACGGATTTGGGATCATTAGCGGCGACAGTCGCCGCTAAAGGTGTCGCCGCTAATGATAGTCGCCGCTAAAGCCTTCTGTCGCCACTAAAAACGTCGCCGCTAATGCTCGCATTTCTTGTAGTGAATACCGGTAAACGGTTGAATAATTACCGGTAAACGGTTGAACAATTAATTAAAACTATATTATACGATAGTTAGCATGATTTTTGTATGCACATAAACGTTTGATTAATTAATTGAGAATATATTTTTGTCATAGGTTCCCATTAACAAAGAAATAGTGACAAAGGTGTACGACATCTAAACAAGGCACTACAAGAAATTGAAGATTTAGTGGCGACAAATGGTCGCCGCTAATAGTGAAAATGTCGCCGCTAGCTAACAAAAATAATAAAAATCGGGATTACAAGTTGAGCTAGGGGGTTTTCTCACCAGTGGTGAGTTTTCTTATAAGAACTGTTAATTTTGTGAATGAATGAACGACCGTATCTTTTAATCTCTGAACATCTTATAAAAATAGATAATTTTTCAGTGAATAGTCGGGACGACCGTCCCTACAGTCGGACGACCGTCCGTGGACTGACACACGCCATGGAATTCAGTGAACGGTCGGGACGACCGTCTTTAAAGTCGAACGACCATCGTCGACATTATTAAAAAAACGGAATTAAGTAAAGGCCTAAATTAAAACACATTTATGAACTAAAACACATTAGATTAATACAATATTAACTAACATAGTCTATAGAAGTTACACAATTCGAATTAGAGTTCATTCAAATCATATGATTGATAAAATTCCGCATCTTGAGTGGTCGTCTCGAGTACATAATCACGAAAATCATCTTCATCCACAAGGGCGGTTTTTTTTTTACCTTTCTTGACTTTTGAACTACTAGCCATCTGCGATGAAGGTAACGGAGCTTTACAAGTATCTAGGGTATGACCTCTGGCATGACATCTAGAACACATCTTTGGCAATACTTCTTCACCTCGAGATGGAATGCGTTTATTTTCACGAGGACGACCATCTTGTCTTTTGGTCATATGAGGTGTTTGTACCGGATCGTAATTCTCGGGCACCTCCTAGTTTGATTCGTCAAGTACATGATATATTGACTCCGTGTACGTCACAATGTGAACGTCGTTTATGAAATACCTCAAAGCCCACTGACAACAATCAAATTGTTTTAGAAATCTCGTTACAGCAATGACGTGAGTGCATGGCAAACCAGATAGTTGCCATTTGCGATAACAACATGATCGTTGATGTAGATCGACTCGACATATTTGGCACTTGTCATCAACAATGAATTCGTGATCGTTGATACCTCTGACAGTAAATGTTCTGCTTTTCACAATTCTTCTCGAAACTATGATCTCCACTGCTTTGGTAAGAAAATGTGCATTTTTCTTTGATAAATAAATTAAAGAAACGTAGTATGTTAAGAACAGGAAATTAATAAGAGATTTTTATTTTATAGTAAGATAATAAATATAATAAGGGGCCCATATAATAAATGTATGATACCTCCGACCCGACGCCTTTCGTAGTATCATTTCCGAACACTATCAACAAAAAAGTCAATAAGTTTGGTGATCAGTAATTTTCTAGCGTCTACTGATAAGGCGTTCATACTCTCAGCACTATTTGATGTCATTATATTATATCTTTTGATCGGTGAGTAAGCACTTGCCCATTTTTCAAAACCAACTGTGGTAAGTATCTCGCGAACCGTGGGTCGCCCCTCGCAGAGAGCCTCAAAACAAATATTGAACTCGAGAAGAGTCAATGCTTTACAGCTTTGCCAAAATAGGGTTTCTTGAACCTTACCCTTCAAGGATAAATTTCCCAAAAGATGACGACCACAAAGACCATGATAAGCTTGTGGATAAACTGTTCTTATTGCAAGGTCGATAGAGGCGGCTCTATCTGAAATAAATTCAAGATTCGCACTGTCTTCAATTACCTCACTAAGTTTAGATAAAAACCACGTCTAACATTCACCGCTTTCACTCTTTCCAAAGCCATACGCGATTGGTAAAATCTGATTGTTTCCATCCATCCCAACTGCTATAAACATTGTACCTTTAAATTGCCCATTAAAATGTGCCCCGTCAATGATTATTATTAGTCTTAAATATTGGGTGAAACTTCTTATCTAAAAAGAAATTAAATGTAAGTAGTAGAAAATAAAAGGACAAAATTAAATAATAAACGATTAATAAAAATAATTACTTACATCAGCTCCAAGCGCAACAAAACACATTTCAAAACGACATTCCTCGTCCGTCCAAATATCAGTAACAGTGCCTGGATTGAGTTTTTACAAATTATAAAAATACAAGGGTAGTTAGCAAACGACTCAACGTGAGATCCGCAAATAAGTTCTAATGTATAATTTTTACCACGGATACATTGTTTGTAGGATATATTTATCCCAAATATTTCATTGATGTCCTTGACAATTTCACCACCGCGGTATACACGATTGCAACTCTTTATTCGCTCTTTAATTATGTGACCCAATGCTTTTTTATTAGCATTACGATTGTTTGGACGCATTTGAGTGCTGGAACATGTATGTATGTTGTTGAAATGGTTCACATGAAAAGTCGCGCTACACTTATAAGCAGTTGATCTTAATTCCCACTTACAAGCATCCGAGGTACATACAACTACGTATCTAGTTTTATTAGATCTTTTAGCCTTGAATTCAAAACACTCCCTAATAGTGAGCAGCGAAAGCTCCAATTTCAGTTCCTCTTTATCTTTGAACACTCTCCCAACAAAAGAATGGGAAGATGAAGATGGAGAATTTGACTTGATTTGGTTGTCGAATGTATCAGGAACACGCTCCGTATCATGAATTTCATGAGTTTCAAAATTATTATGATTTTCATTACCAAAATCATAATTCGTTTCAAAAGTGTGATCGGTGTTTTGTACGTGTAAATCAGGGAGATTTTTTTTGGGGGGATTTGACCCACGAGAAGAAACTGGTTTGGGTTGATCATCATAACTTGAAATTTCGACAACATACAAGTAAATTTGTTCTTTTTCATTTTGCTGAACGGTTTTTTATAAATATTGAAATATCATTATCATCGACAATATCAACAGGAAAAGGATACGTTGACAATTTATAAGATAGCTGTAAAATGTTAAAAAGACGAAAACGATTCAAAATATACGATTTAAGATCATAAAAACTCATGCGTGAGTGTATGCTTATCACACGTCGAAAACAATTAAAAGGGACATACTCTAGTGAACAACTTCTTTCTTCCCAGTTGCCACCAAAACAAACAACAACATTAGTAAATTTCATTATTTTCGAAGTTTGTATGAAAAATCAACAAAAAATCGTAATTTATAAGAAATGGTCGGCATGGTCACCACGACCGTCTGTACGGTGGCAACGACCGACATACATGCTTTGATTTGATTTGTACGGCGAGGACGGTCGTCCCTCCGTTCTCGACGGTCGTCCCGACCGTTTAAAAAATATATAGAGATATTTTTCTACTTCTAATTAAATATTTAATATTTAGAAATTTTATTAGATAGGTTAAGATAACATAAGTTAAAGGCCTAAATTATAACCATAACGAAAGTACATTTCTTTTTCAAAATAAAAACCAAAACACAATTAACACGATAACCAAGCCGATTACAAAATTTTTAATTGGCACATTTGATTTTTGCTTTAATATTTTAAAGGAGAATTGGCTTGAATTAATCCTAACTATCGTTTATTGGCCGATAGCACTCCCAACTTTACAATTTCCGTCTACCACTCCCAACTTTTAACCTCTTTTCTCCTGTCACTCCCCCCGTTAAATCTTATTAACCCCGTTAAAGACTTGCCTACGTGGCTTACTTATGTGGAATAAATTAAAAAGAAAATAAAATTAAAAACCCACGTTGGCTTCCCCATTTCGGTTACCACCATGTAAAAACAAAACTCCCCCCTTTTTACCCTAATTCCCAAATCACCCCGTACCCCCTTTTCTCTTGAATCGCGATTGAGACCAGCGATTAATCCCATGCCGTCGACCTTCCCAAATCAGCGGATTCAGCATAGCGATTCATCATAGGAATGCATCTTCTCCAAATTTAACGAATTGGAGATAGGGATTTCAGCATGGAAGACAGCATCTACATAAATCTCTGGCATGGAGGGGCGATTGAAGAATCGGTTGATCAGACTCCAAAATTCAGGTATGTTGGTGGTGAATCGCAACTGATTAGTGTAGAAATTGATAAACTTTCAATTTTTGAGCTCATGGATTATGCAATGGAAACTGGGTCTTATCAATCCAAGGATTTTGTTATGTATTTGAAGGTTGATAGTCAATGCTTGAAAAGATTAATAACTGATCAAGATGTTGTTGATATGGGGTCTGCGGTTTGCAATAAATCCTCTGATGTTGTTGATCTATATATTCAACAGCAGCCCCATAAGCTTACCATTTTACCATCAAGCCCAGCCCAATGCTTAGCCCAACCCAATGCTCAGCCCAACAGTCAGCCCATTGAATCTGATAGTAGGAAGTATACTAAGTTCACAGCTAGGAAAAGTGTGTCTACACCACCACCAATTCAACAACCAACAGTACCTCCACCAACATCAGTTCAAGAAATTCCAGATCAGGAGAAGAGTGTTTCAAGTGTTTCAGATTCAGATTATACATCATCTGGTGAGGAAAGTTATGATGAGGAAGATATTGATGGTTCGGATCAAGATGATGATGAGAGGATACAATCAGTGGGAGCCTTAAAGAAAGTTCATGAAGAAGATTTAATATCAAAACAGCTCTTATTTGAAAACTCTCTAAAAGAATCTGATGAGCAACAAGGTGATTCACTTGATCTAGTCTTGAAAGGGCCAGTTGATGAAGACACTTCACATATAGAAGCATACAGTAGCTATGAAGAATCTGATGGTGATGTTTACACACCCGGTGAAAGTGAAGAAGATGACATCAGAGGTACTAAGTATAAGGAAAAGGTACCATTCATAAACGACCAAACTGATTGGAAAAACTTCATTTGGGCTGTTGGAATAAGGTTTCCTTCAAGGGATTCCTTCAAGTCAGCAGTTAGAAAGTTTGCAGTAGCTAATGGTAGGAACCTTTACATTGCTAAGAGTGATAAAAAAAGGCAGGGTAGGATTGGTGTCAAATGTGTTAAAGGGTGCCCCTTTAGTCTATTGTGTTCATTTCATAAGGGTAAGGAGTGTTACATGGTTAAGACGGTAATAAACAAGCACACTTGCCAGAGGAATATGTCTAAGAACAGACAATTGTCTGCTGATTTCATTTCAACTGAGTTCCTACCATTGTTTAAGGCCAAGCCAAACTGGCCTGCCAAAGAGATCCAACTAGCAGTTAAAGTGAAATATAAAGTTCTTATTAATAAATGGCTTGCATACAAGGCCAAAGCTTCAGCACATAGAAAACTCCATGGCTCTATGAAGGATCATTATAGCAAGATTGGATCATACGTGGCTGCTCTTAGAAATGCAAATCCTAATTCAACTTTTAACCTTGTAACAGCACCACCAGCAGATCCATCCACATGTGATACATTCTTTAGACTTTTTGTTTGTTTTGAAGGTGTTAAGAAAGGGTTTTTGGCAGGTTGTAGAAGGGTTTTGTGTCTTGATGGTTGCTTTTTGAAAACCTTTCTTGGAGGTATGTTACTAGCAGCTGTAGGGAGAGATGCAAATGAACAAATGTTTCCTTTAGCCTGGGCAGTTGTAGAAGGGGAGAATAATGATAGTTGGGAATGGTTCATGTGTCAATTACAAACATGCTTAGGGATAACTGATGGTGGAAAAGGATGGACTTTGATATCTGACTAACAAAAGGTAATCATTTCAACTTTGTTAGTATTGCATTTTATCTTACATGAAACTAATTTATGTCAATTTTCAGGGATTATTAAATGCTGTTTCTTTGGTGTGGAGAAATGCTGAACACAGAAATTGTGCAAGGCATATTTATGCTAATTGGCACAAGACATTCAAAGGAGAAGATCTTAAAGGTGTATTCTGGAAGGCAGTAAGAGCATATTGTGAGGCTGAGTACAATCAAGCAATTGAAGAAATGAAAGAGATGTCAATTGATGCAGTAGAGGCATTCCAAAGACAGAATCCAAAATGTTTTGCTAGATGTTTTCTTGACACACATACCAAATGTGATGTCATTGTGAACAATATGGCAGAAACATTCAATGGATATATAGTTCATTCAAGATCAAAGCATATAATCCACATGTTAGAAGACATCAGAGTTGCAATAATGACCAGGCTAACTCAAAAGCACACACAGATGTTGGAGAAAGATGTCATTATATGTCCAAGGATTCAATTTAAAGTTGACAAGTCAAAAGAAAGAGCTAGCCAATGTGAAGTCTTCCCATCATCATTGCAGGTATTTCATGTTACATACTATATAAATTATGTTTCTGTATACTAAATGAGAAGTATTTCCATCATCATTCTAGGTATTTCAAGTTAGAGACCATGTAGATGATGTTTCTGTAGACTTGGTCAAGAACACATGCAGTTGTAGAAAATGGGAACTTAGAGGAACACCATGTAGACATGTGTGTGCGGTTGCTGGATTTTTGAATAAAAATGCAGAGGAATATGTTGATGCTTGTTACTTTAAGGAGGCATACCTAAAAGCTTATCAGTTTACAATACCTCCCATGGCTAGTGAAAAGTATTGGCCTTGCATCATCAAGCCTTTGGACCCACCTCCTATCAAGGCTGCTCCTGGAAGGCCCAAGAAAAACAGAAAAAGAAATCCCCATGAAGATCCAAAAAAGCCAGGTAAACTTACAAAGCATGGTGTTCAAATGAGTTGTAGTGTCTGCAAAGGCAAGGATCACAACAAAAAGACATGCTCTTCCATGGTTCAATCATCATCAACTGCAAGTGGAACTAAAAGGGGTAGAGGGAGGCCAAAGAAGCCTAATACTCAGGATTCAACAACTGCAGCTAAAAGGGCCAGGGGTAGGCCAAAGAAGACTAATACTTAGTAAAAAAAAAACTTTACCAATGTGTTAACTTTCGATGGATTTATGATGGTATGTGAACCATTTTAGTAGTCTAATGTAATGGTTTATTTTTCGTAATGGTATGTGAACCATTTATGTAGTGTTATGTAATGGTTTGTTATGGTTTATTTTGAGTAATGTTATGTGAACCATTTAAGTAATTTGATGTAATGGTTATGGTATTTTTGAACAGCAGGTTGCATTAATGGTATGTGAACCATTTAAGTATTTTTGTAATGGTTTAACAGCAGCAGGTTAGTATCTGATTTAACAGCAGCAGGAGCCAAAACAGATCCATTCCATAACACATAATGCATTCGAACAGATTCCATAACACATCATGCATTCGAACAGACCCATTTGAATCTGATTTAATAGCAGCAGGAGCCAAAACAAATAAATAACACATCTGATTAAAGGTTCTTTATCTCATCTTGCAAATCAAGGATAACACAAACACTTACATTCCACAAAACAGTTCCAATTACAAGTTCTTTCATAGATAGACATTGGGATTTCAAAAAATTACATTCCACAAAACAGTGACTAAAACAAGGATAACACAAAATGATTTGAAGTCAATATTCTTCCAAGTTCTTTTTCTCATTCGATTTTGATCTTTCAAGTCCTTTATCTCATCTTGCAAAGCATGAATCTGCAATTCCAAATGCTCTATACGCATTGCATCTTCCCTTTTCCAAATGTTATCAAAATCTGATTTCCAAATGAAGAAATTGCAATGCCTTTTCTGAAATATAAAAGAGATGAACAAGAAAAGGTTACAACTTTACACATTTAACAAATCGATAAGGTAATCAGTTAACCTACCGGCCATAGCGGACACCCATAGAACTCATCTCCCATTCGAACACTCTTCCTTCCAGCGACTCGACGAACACAAGGCAATTCGTGGTTGCAATAGATGGTTCCGCTCATATCAACCTTGATAAATCGACATTGTGAATCGCCTGATGAACTCGCGGATGGGGAGCGGTTCATCTGTTGAAGCTGGGACGAAGAAAGGAGCAGCGCTGATTTGGGAATTAGGGTTAAATGGGGGTGGAGCTAAGAACGTGGCAGAACATGTTGAAGACAATTTGGGGATTAGGGTTAAATGGGGGAAGCCAACGTGGGTTTTTAATTTTATTTTCTTTTTAATTTATTCCACATAAGTAAGCCACGTAGGCAAGTCTTTAACGGGGTTAATAAGATTTAACGGGGGGAGTGACAGGAGAAAAGAGGTTAAAAGTTGGGAGTGGTAGACGGAAATTGTAAAGTTGGGAGTGCTATCGGCCAATAAACGATAGTTAGGATTAATTCAAGCCAATTCTCCTATTTTAAACTCAAGTTTCAAATTTTTGATTTCTTCCTCCATCATCGTCTATTCCACTTTTAAATGTGAAATTTCAATCTCTTGTGCTTGATTTTTCAGTGTTAGTAATTTTGATTTCGCCTCAATGTCTTCACCGACGGAAGACAATGTAACATCGACATCTTCTTTCCATATAAAAAACTTACAGTAAGATTTATCCTGAAATTTTTAAAAACATAAGTATAACATGCACTTTAAAAAAAATAAGTATAATTTTAATATCATACTCACAGGCCATAGAGGACAACCATAAAATCCATGACCTTCACGTGTAGTACCATATCCAGCAACTATTGAAACTGCAACCCTGCCATGATAATTAACAACATACATTTCCTTTGGAATCGAGATTTAATGTATTGTGTTTTTTGTTGATACTAGTGTTGGATGAGTATGAAAGAGTCATGTTTGACATGAAAGAAATGTGTTAAATTTGTGAAGTTTGAGTAGGGTTGTAATGTGTGAGTTTATGTGATACTTATAGGGGGTAAAATAGAAAAAAATTGTGAAGTAACAAGATGTAAAATAGTAAAATAAAACAAAACAAAAGAAAAAAATTAAAAAATATATATCTTTTTGTCTGATGGTCGGACGACCGTAGAGACGGTCGCCGGTGACCGTAGCTATGGACGGTCGGACGACTGTTAAAAAATTGTATTTCGACTTAAAAAAACAAATTGGAGGGTCAGACGACTCTTGGAAACCTAATCTCACCCATTTCAATCAGCGGTGACTTTTTTATCAAACGATTGTCAAAAAGTTCGTTTTCGTTTTTTCCCATAATATAAAGGGAAAAAGACAGAAATAACCATTTTGACCATTCTTAGGACCAAAATAGCCTCTTGACTTTTTTTTCTTCACAATAGCCAGTTAACTACGGTCTTAACGACCGTAGTTACGGTCTTGACGACCGTAGGTCCATAGGGCCAATCACAGTATGCGACGTCACCACGTATGGTCTTGACGACCGTAGTTACGTTCTTGACGACCATTCACTTTTTCCGAAGGGTCGTGGTCTTGACGACCGTAGTTACATTCTTGACGCCCGTAGTTCCGTTTTCCAAAAATCATGATTTCTTACCCTCGCCGGAAAACACCATCGGTCCATGATTTCTTGACGTTCATAGGTCTGTAGTAACAAGAATCTAGAATTCCCAATTTTGCTACATACTTTTCCTGATAATTCAACTATCTGATCATAAAGATGGTTGTGCATATAATTGTTTGCAAAGTTAGCCAGGTTTGGATAAATAGATAAATTTGTAGGAAATGCAAATGGCAGATCCATTGATTCGTGGGGTGGAGAATGGGTACCTTATGAGAATCATAAGCATACACCGATTTTCGTGTTAGCTACCGCCGCATTGAGAAGATTAGATAAGGAAATTGCTAAGGGGATTTTGGAAGATGTTGAGGATGTTGTTAAGTTACAGGGGATTAAGTGTAGGAAAGATTGGATTAGGGTTTTGCATGGGGAAGAAGAAGGTTATTATGGACCGATGGTGTTTTCCGGCGAGGGTAAGAAATCATCATTTTTGAGAAACGGAACTACGGTCGTCAAGACCGTAACTACGGTCGTCAAGACCACAACCCTTCGGAAAAAGTGAACGGTCGTCAAGACCGTAACTATGGTCGTCAAGACCGTACGTGGTGACGTGGCA
>JBCNJP010013466.1:0-12333 GCA_039602395.1 Deinandra increscens subsp. villosa
TAAAATCAATTTGTTTTAACTAAACCAAATTATATATAAAACTTAATTCTTAACTTATTATAATAGACAAATACATTGTTAGTACAAATTTATATAAATTATCGTATAAAAGAAATAAAAAATAGTTTAAAAGAGATATAAATTAGTATTCTTAAAGTTATAAAATTACATATTTTTGTTATTTTATCAAATTACTACATCCAAGATGATTTAAAGTAAAAATAAATATAGTGTACAAGTCACTAAAGCACATGGTGTACATGTACAAGTCATTAATTCACTACAAATAAAATTGGAAAAAAATAAAAAAATATTTACCCATCCACACCACCACTCGCTTGTTCAAGCACGTCTGATCTGCAGCTCCAGCCCAGCCCTTCTAAAGGGCGGGTCCACATTGGTCAAGGGCAGCCTCCACAGGCTTGCATGGCGGATGGCCTAGGCATTTTACTAGATACGCATACCAGCATGTTTTCGGTTTTTTCAACCAAGTTTTCCTACTTTGTGGAAACAGCCATGTGCTGTGTGACTGTTTATTAAATTTTTAACAATGTGAAAGACTAAAGTCTAAACCCCAAATCACTTAAAGATTACTGAAACTTCAGGAGAGTTTTAAAATGGAAGACTTGAACCAGGTGAATGCCAGGTTATGATCAAGAGAGATCTTAATCCAACATCCACTATCAAATTTGAATCTAATTTCTTAACAACATGAGGATTGGAGCATGAACTTAAGTATAATATCAGAAGGATAAGGGGGAATTCAATGGAATTGAAATCTGAATTCCAGTCCTAACCTGAGTGTATGGAGTAGGTTGAACCACAACTAAATCAATGTGCTTTTAGGTCGTTTGCTTCTCGATTTTATAGAGTTTCACCTAACATCTGCATACATGTGCAGACTTGCACCATGCACACCCAAAAAACAGATTGCAGTGTTTTATCGTGTATGTCACCATATATTAAGGAGTGTAAGGATTTGAAAGTTAAGAGATCATGCATGTACAAATGAAAGCATTTCTTTTCTTCGACATCAGTATCATGTGCTGCAAAATCTTCACCAAGTGATATGGTGGAAACAAGAACTACATTTCAAACTTGCACCTATAAGTTTTGTAAGGTAACAAAAAACTATCCAATTGTCACCCGCTCAAGATATTTTAGAGACCCAAAACGGATACTAAAACTGAGGTCCTATTCACAAAGAATAATGCTTTTGATCCTAAATTATGTCCCAAAAATTCTGAAAACCAGAAAGATAGGTTGATTTTTGTAAATCGGTAATCAGAATATAGGAACACGTGATCTTAACTGAATTGCTTTCTTGTGTATTTACTTGATGTTTCTTTCATTACATTTACATAATATATATAACAAAACAAAGGGTCCTGACACCTGCCTACCTGCTGACTAAATTATACCTCTCTACTTGTCCACTTGCATATTTACATTCTAGAAGAAGTATTCTTCTTTAACACTCCTATTCTACTTTAACACTCCCCCTCAAGCTGGAGCGTATATATTGATCATGCCCAGCTTGTTACAGATATAACTGATTCTAGATCCAGGTAAGGCTTTAGTGAATACATCTGCTAGCTGTTCTCCACTTCGTACATGAGGAGTTGCAATTGTTCCATCTTCTAGCTTCTCCCGAGTGAAATGACAATCAACTTCAATGTGTTTCGTCCTTTCATGAATCACCGGGTTATCTGCGATATGAATAGCTGCCTCATTATCGCACCATAGGTTCATGGCTTTGTTTTGTTTAAACCCAATTTCGCCGAGGAGATTCCGGACCCAGACTAGTTCACACGTGGTTTGTGCCATAGCCCTGTATTCTGATTCTGCACTTGAACGGGAGACAACGCTTTGTTTCTTGCTCTTCCATGATACCAGATTACCACCTACGCGGATACAGTACCCAGTCGTGGATCGTCTACTTGTAGGATCCCCATTATAATCAGCATCTGTGAACCCTTCTACCGTGTGATGACCATTATTTTGGTATAAGATTCCACGACCCGGAGCTCCTTTAAGATACTTGAGGATGTGACATACGGCTTCCCAATGTGAGGTTCTTGGAGATGACAACTGTTTCGAAGAATGGAACATTCTCATGGAAGGTGACATCCCTTGAGACAATGTATTTTTGAAGGGTAGGAGAATAACATCGGTAACCTTTCTGGAGTCGACAATACCCTACAAATACACATTTGAGAGATTTGGGGTCTAATTTTGAGAGTTGAGGCCGAGTGTCTCTAACGAAACAGGTGCTGCCGAAGATTTTAGGGGCAATTGGAAACACAGGTTTCGTTGGAAACAAAACCGAGTATGGGATGTCATGGTTTAGGATAACGGATGGCATACGATTTATTAGAAAACAAGCAGTGGATACCGCATCAGCCCAATATGTCTTTGGCATTTTTGTTTGAAATAAGAGTGCTCGGGCTACTTCAAGAAGATGCCTATTCTTACGTTCGGCAACTCCATTTTGAGCTGGTGTATCCACGCACGATGACTCATGAAGTATGCCATTTTTCAAAAAATGAGTTTGAAAAGATTCTGATAGATATTCTTTTGCATTGTCGCTTCTCAATGTTTTAACGGAGACATTAAATTGTGTCTTAATTTCACTATAGAATGAGCAAAAGTGAGTGAATACTTCAGAACGACTTTTCATTAAATAAAGCCAAGTTACACGGGAGTAGTCATCAACAAACAAAACAAAGTACTTGAAACCAGACTTGGACACAACAGGACATGGACCCCAAACATCAGAGTGAATTAACTCAAAGGGGGATGTAGCCCGCTTATTTATTCGAGGACTTAAGTGGACACGTTGGTGTTTTGCAAACTGACAAGACTCACATTGTAAAGATGACAGACTAGAGAATTCTGGACAAAGTTTCTTTAGGCTTTGGAGGGATGGATGACCTAATCGGCAGTGGGTTTCAAACGGAGATGAACTTGGGCAGGCTAGAGAGTAAGGGGTTTGAGCTTCGAGTATATATAGGCCATCAGATTCCTTTCCTCTACCAATAATCTTCTTCGTCGACAGATCCTGTAGAACACAGAAGTTAGGATAAAACAAGGCACTACAGTTTAATCCACGTGTAAGTTTACTAACAGATAACAGATTGAATGGGAAGTTGGGTAAGTTTAAAACAGAGGATAAATGAATCGAAGGGGTAATGGTGGCACTGCCGGATCCCATTACTTTTGGAGTTGATCCATCAGCGATGGTAACATGTGATGAAGGTGCTTGATTACAAAAATTCGATAAGAGTTGAGAATTACCCGTCATGTGTTCAGATGCACCAGAATCGATTACCCATTTAGAGGTTGAGGATACAAGACATTGGGCCGGTGTACCTGTTTCAACAAGTGTAGCAGTCGGCTGAGTGTTGTTGCCTGAAGTAGTGGCAGCATGAGCATGGGATCCTTTTGAGTAGCGTGCTCCTGGTTGCTTGCAGTTGTACTTGGTGTGACCAAGTTCATGACAGTAGTAACATTCCATGTTACTTTGGTCGGTTGTTGGAGCATTTTGAGCAGGGGAATGATATCCAGAAGTATTTCTGTAGTTACCTCGATGTCCACCTCGTGATCCCCCTCGAAAGTTTCCTCGAAATCCTCCTCTACTAACCAGTGCACTGTTCGATGCTGTGGAGATATGAGCTGGAGTACTCTCATTACGTAGGATTCGAGCAAACGTTTCTTGAAGGGTTGGAATCTTGGATTCATTCAGAAGCTGAGATCTGATGTTGTCAAACTCAGGTCGTAAAGCCTGTTAAGAAACTCATCACAGCTATTTGTTCCCTTTGAGTTTGCATAACCTTAACATCAGCACTAAGAGGTAGAAGAGAGTTTAACTCTTCATACGTCTTTTTGAATTCCATAACATAAGATGTTAAGGACCTGTCAACTTGCTCCCCCCGATGAAAGGTTTTGCAAACAGTGTATATTCTAGATATGTTACTTTGTCCAGAATATAGAAAGTCCAAATATCCCATTAATTCTTTTACATACTCACAGTGATTGATGAGTGACAGAACAGACACATCAATGGCATTTCTGATTTGTAGAAAAAGCTTTGCATCAGTTTGCATCCATAGAGTTTTAGTTGTATCAGTGGGAGGATCAGATTCGAGGTGAGAGTCCTTTCCAATGCTTCGGAGGTAAATCCGAATAGTTTTGCTCCACTCAAAGAAGTTTGAGCCATTAAGCTTATTATCAGTGAGTCTTGGTGCCATTGATAGAACATCAAAGGCATTAGTGGTGGTGTTAACATTCTTGACGTTATCACCCTCTGGGTCTGTCATTTTGAGTCAAGAAATGTACAAAAAATGCACAGGAATGTGTTTATTGTGAAAACTTGAAATTGATGCTGCAGAAGGCACCAGGAGGTCAGACGACGACGATTGGGAAAATTCGGCAAGATTCCGGCCGACTACGCTCCCTCACGCGTCGGCGCGTGGGACTGTGGCAGAGGCGCGTGTGAAGGATGGGAGGCGCGTGGAGCAGTTTCCGGCGGCGAGCTTCATGGGTTTTGTAATTGATGGGGCGGCGAGATAAATGGTGGTGGAGGTGAGGTTCGCAGGTGGCTCGAAGAAGGATTTTAACGGGGGCAGGGAGTTTCTGACCGGAACAGGACTTGAGAAACGAACAGGAGCTGGGATCAGATTTCAGGGACTGAAACTGAGCTGCAGGGACTGAAACTGAGCTGGGAACAAGGCTCTGATACCATGTAAATCGGTAATCAGAATATAGGAACACGTGATCTTAACTGAATTGCTTTCTTGTGTATTTACTTGATGTTTCTTTCATTACATTTACATAGATATATATAGCAAAACAAAGGGTCCTGACACCTGCCTACCTGCTGACTAAATTATACCTCTCTACTTGTCCACTTGCATATTTACATTCTAGAAGAAGTATTCTTCTTTAACACTCCTATTCTACTTTAACAATTTTACCTATTTACCTCTGTCTACATCAGCTAGAATGTCATACAAAAATCACAATCTAAGGGAAGATAGTAGGCCGACTATTCTCCTATCGTAATTATTCTATCTACAGTAGCTTAATCAAGGTTGCGAAAGTCGGAAGTCGGAGTCGCGGCGGCCGGCGACCTTGGAGGGATTCCTCGGATTCCTCGGGGATTCCTCGGGAGGAATCGGATCGGATTTTTTAATAGAAAAATAAAAATATATAAAATTATATGTATAGAATTATATTGATATAACATAAATATTAAAGGTCTATTAAAACATGAAAATATTTTAGATGTTTTTAGAATTTATTAGAACATGAAGGGTGATGGTTGAATATTTTTTAAGTAAAAGGGGGTATATTTGTAACTATTATATTTTTAAAGGGGTATATTTATAACTATCATTTTAATACATATAAAACTAGTAGGGTTTACATTTTTATCAGCCGCCACCTCCATATCTTCCGATTCCTTTGCTCCGGTGGCTTCCTCCGGCGACTTCCTCCGGCGACATGCTCCGGCGATGCTCCAAATAGGGTTAAAACACTATAATTTACAGGCGTTGACTTGGTCAACGATTTATTAGACCGATTTTCAGAAGTCGCATCGGAGGAGCACCGACTTCCGATTCTCCGGCGATTCCTCGGCCGACTCCGGCGACTTTTGCAACACTGAGCTTAATCTCCTCTAACTTTCTAGAAAGAACAATAAGAAAGCAACTTACTCGATGGAAAAGCACTACCGACTTCACCTTGGCTAGTCAACTTTGATATCATATCTTCACCACTGACAGGCTGTAGAATTACCAAGAAAACATTTTAAAGATGTCACAATAGTAAATCAGATATAAAGGAATACAAACAGAAAATCAAAATTACCAATTCTAATACATATTCAGATTTTATACCGATAACAACGGACTCAAAACATTCCACTGTAAATTGTAAGATCAGCAATATTTTAAATAGATGGTGAATGAGTAATGAATCTGCATTTTATATTAGTTAATTTTCATACGAATTACTAGTTGACCTTGATATTGGTAGCATATAAAATAAACATACAAATACATATTGCGAAGAAACGAATTCCAGCAAAATCTAAACAAAATATAACATAGAAAACGCATTTAGCTACAGAGCAAAGTAGAATGAAAAAATATTTCTAGAAATTTCAAACTATTAACACAGTAAAAATCATAATAACGAATGCATAACAGTTCATTATATCAAATCGAAACAATTAATGATCACAACTACTATATTACAAAAACAGCATGCTTTGCTCATTCTATGGATCATCGTTTCCCCTAAAATGAACCTAAAACTCAAATGTGAACTATACGAAAGAGTACAAATGAATCAAGTTATAAGAGTACAACAATTCACTATATCAAATCGAAACAATTAATTATCACAACTACTATATTAGAAAAACAGCGTGCTTTGCTCATTCTATGGATCATCGTTTCCCCTTAAATGAACCTAAAACTCAAATCTGAACTACATGAAAGAGTACAAATGAATCAAGTTATAAGAACATGCACATTGGTATATTAAGAAAAAAATAACAAAATCAAAAGATATGCACTTTGAGCCTCAGAATGCACAAACAGAATTGCAAAAAGGTTGACTAGGTACAAAGAAAGAGTACTCACAGGCCATTTGCAAAAAAGAACAGGTCCACCACATGACCCTCAGGAGACAGGAGTTGTTACTTTCACTTTCTGGATCATAAGTCATGTGAAGTTGATACAGAAAACGCTGGCCATACTGCTAGGATTCACTTCTTCGATCATAAGCTCAAGCTCACTAACACTACATATCCGGCCCTCTGTCAAAAAATCTAAACCAAAGACACAAATTTCATACATCAAGTTAACACACCAGCTACACTGAACACATCTTTGAATCACCTAGAAAGCAAAGGGGTGTTTCCAACCCTTAGGCAATCATTAACCATAAACTCAAGAATAGTTCATCATCTAAATATAAGTCAAAACCATAATTTAACATACTAGTTAAATCAAAGAAAGCACTAACTCTGAACGATTTACATAACATTTTAATAAAACTGAAAAGATTTCTAATACTTACTCCATCACAAGACCCTCGGGAGACAGGAGTTGTTACTTTCACTTTCTGGATCATAAGCTCAAGTGAAGCTAATGCGTAAAAAGCAAGCACTGCGTACATAAAAAATAGCGAGCAAGTGAAGCTGATACTCTGATACAGAAAATGCTGGCTAAATCCATAAATCATTAACCATAAACTCAAAAATAATAGTTAAGATAGCATAGATCACAGGCTACAAACACATAACCATCCAAAACAACATCTAGTCATTTATACTCAAATTCTTAATGTGTCATATTATTAACTCGAAGAAAACCCTAGCCTTGAACAATTTAGGTAAAATTTTAACAAAACGAAAATGATTTCCAAGGATATGGTAAATTGATGAAACAGAAAAAACTAACCTTCCATTACAAAACTCATGAATGATACAACAAACATCGAATCAATGCCAGTTTCATATCATCAGTGCAGTTGATCATGATCCGATTGAAAAGGTAGCTAAACAGATACGAGAAGGTTGGATAAAGGCAACTTAAAGCAAATCACAATTAACACCTTCGATTTGAATAGAACAGTTCTTAGCATAAAACCACGACCCGAGATGGGGAATGATAACAACAAAGTTAAGATAGAGTACAGCAGAAGACAAATCTGATACGATCTACAATAAACACGATAACAACTTTCAAAATAGAACACCATAGAAACCCTAGATCTAACCACCGAACCCATAGAGAGTACGGCCTTGTCTCTTGAGCGCATAAACCACATCCATGGCGGTCACAGTCTTCCGGCGAGCATGCTCCGTGTAGGTCACGGCGTCTCTGATGACATTCTCTAGAAAGATCTTCAAAACTCCGCGAGTTTCCTCGTAGATCAAGCCGCTGATACGTTTCACACCTCCTCTTCGAGCCAACCTCCGAATGGCAGGCTTGGTGATTCCCTGGATGTTATCGCGAAGAACCTTCCTGTGTCGCTTTGCTCCTCCCTTTCCCAATCCCTTTCCTCCCTTTCCACGGCCAGACATTGTTGAATCGAACTGGAGATTTTAATTAGGGTTTGAAATGAAGAAGAGATGATGTGTGTTGAATTGATGATTGATTTGGGGGTTTTAAAGATGTGGGATTGAACGAAGGCGGGATTTCAAAGTGTTTGAGTTGTTGAGGCGGAGATTCAAAGAGATAGTGGCCGTCCGATCTTGATTTAAGTGAACGGTGGATGAGTGATTTCGGATTGCTATCCGCGTGGTGTGCTTTCTGCCTGAGTGTAGAAGCGTCGTGTGATTTTAATATTGTGTTTAGGACCTTATCGAAGGTGTTGTTGTGTGATTTTAATATTGTGTTTAGGACTTATAATAAAATTATAGTAATTATTTAGTAATAATAAAGGATCTAAATCTAATCTAATCTAAATCTAAATCTAAACTATATAATAAACAAAAAGTTTGGTGATACTATAATTAGTGAAAAATGGACACTTGTCATTACCATAAAATTTTGGACTTTTTAATAAATAATTATCCAAATACTAAATTTCCATATCAGGTTTATTTATTCAAATACAAATATTTATATCAAAGTTATTAATTATCTAAATACTAATTTTTAATATTAAGGTTAATATATTATTCAAGATAATATTTTTATTTCATATATATTATATTTTATTAAAATATATTATTTTATTATTAAAATATATTATATTTTAGTAAAATAATATATTTTATTGCATATACTTTAATATATTAATCTATATGTAATGCTTCAAATACTTTATTCATAGTAATATTTTAATTAACTATTATACATGTAATATAAAATATTTTATTTTATTTAATTTTATATTTTTTTGTACTTTAGTTAAGTTTAAATTCAAATTTACTAAGTATTTCATTTCAATATAATAAACAAAAACTTTATATTCTGTGACTAGATTTCTTTTTATTTTAAACTGCAAAAATCCGGTTACCCGGGGTCTCATCATAGCAAACGATGTTACTCGCGACACGTTACAACCTCAGTCCGTGCGAGTAATCAAGACCCTCTGTGTTACACATCCATCCAGACGGAAACTCACAGTCTAAATGCCCCGACCCTCCTATAATTACTGATAAAGTTTTAGATAGTTATAAAACTACATAATTGTCGTAGATTATGATTATAGAGTAAATTATGGACTGCGTCCCTGTGGTTTGTAATCCTTTACGAATTGAGTCCAAAGGTTAAGAAATTTTCGTCTGGAAGTCTGAGGTTTGTATTTCTTTGCGATTTGAGTCCCTGAGCCTAACTGAGTTAAAATTTTCTGTTAACTCAAAGGGTATTATAGTAATTTTACACATCAGGGACCTGTTATGTAAATTAATAAAATATAAGGACTGTTTTTGTAATTTTGATAAAAATAAAAAAACCAAAATAAAACAAAAGTCATCTTCATTCGCCGCTGTATAAGGGTTTTTAACACCCCCCCCCCATCCCCCATCGATTCAACCAAATCGCTCCGGTGAAACTTCGGCAAAACTCCGGCGATTCAACCAAACCTCAGCGGCAACAGACTTGCTCCGACGCAACTCCGGCGAAGAAGCGACGTCGTGGCCTCTGGTCCTCTTCTCCATCTCTCTCCTCTCCTGCTCGATTTGAATCAGCGGCGGCTAGGGAGTTTCTCCACAGCAACAGCGGCTACCTCCGCAACCTCCAACCGACGGCGGCGAAGAACACCATTTGCTCATTTTCCCCGTCAATGCTATTTCTAGTTGTCTTTGAATATTCGAACTTGTTAGGCCCTCTTTGCCGCTCATCTTTTCTGCCGTCACCATCCATCAATACCTAACTTTCTAGCCAGCAAGATCTATGGACAAGACGCCATCTACCTCCCATCTTGAAGAACATGACGATGATGATGGTGTTTCTGGTATCCGGTAAATTGCGTTTTCCCCTGCAAAATATTTAATTTCTTCAACTTCAAAATAAATCCCAATTCAAACGCAATCACACACACACACACATCCAGATTTGATAAATTTGATGCCTTGAAGCTTTTTTATTCTTACATCCATAATCCATGTAGTTCACAACCATTGTTGCAAACAATGATTTAGAGACAAGCTCCACGGGAACCATTCCGGCAACAAAGAAAGAACTAAACTTGACTAGATGTTAAAAATCCTTGACCGGTGAATGGAGGTTGGCGACGGTGACAAGCGAAGCTGTGACCTCCGTAACTATTTTGGTGCATATATAATCACCTTGACCGGCGGCTAGTGTCATGTTTGTGGCTGGTCGGGAAGATGACGGGAGATTGGGGTGTGGGTTTGAGAAGAGACAGAGAAGAGGCGGATGGTGGTGGCCTGGTGGGTCCCACTTAGTTTTGATTTATTTGGTTTTTTCTTTTTTTTTTTAATTAGTTTTATGTAATTACATAAATAGTCCTTAGATTTTTAATAACAAATAAATTTACATTCTCAGCCCCTTATATGTAAAATGACTGATATACCCTTTGAGTTAACAGAAATTTTTAACTCCGTTAGGCCCAGGGACTCAAATCGCAAAGAAATACAAACCTCAGACTTCCAGACGAAAATTTCTTAACCTTTGGACTCAATTCGTAAAGGATTGCAAACCACAGGGACGCAATCCGTAATTTACTCATGATTATATTTATAGTTTTTTTTAACTCAGCCGTGTAATACACGGGGATAAAAAAACTAGTATATTAATACTTACAAAATGTAAACTAAAAAAAACACTTACAATAAAAGTTAATAATAATGTTATTATTAAATAATAATACTTATAAAAAATACTTATAATAAAAGGTAATAATAATATGAGTAAATTACGGATTTCGTCCCGTGCTTTGCATGTTTTTCACATTACGTCCTTAGTTTTCATTTATTATCCTATATGGTCCCAACCTTTTGACAAACTGTTGCGGATATAGTCCCTACCACTAACTTCTGTTAAAAAAGTCTGTTAAGCTGATGTTAAATGACCACTATACCCCTGCTATTTTATTTAATATAAAACAAAAAAAATCAAAAAGAAAAGAAAGAAGAGAGAAGAGAAGGAGACCGGTTCCTCTCCCCCTCCCCTTCGACGATTCCGGCGGACACCATCTCCACCCTCCGACGATTCCGGCGGACATTCCGTTCAATTAATCAATCTCCACCCTCAGAAGAAGGGGTCGTTGCAGGGGTTCGTAGATGAACTAGAAATTACGTCAACAACGATGTGCTCCGATGGGTGCGGTGGAAGCGGTGGTTGACGAAATGGTGGAGGACCAGGAAGCGTAGATAGAAGCCAACGGTGTGCTCCGGTGAAATCAGTAGATGAACTGAGAAATTACATCAACAACGATGTGCTCCGATAAAACCGAGCGGCGGTGATCGTCTTTGTTAATCTTTTTCAATCTATTTAATCCACCGACTTTGTTAAATTTTTTCTTCCTTTCTTATTTTGATCTGATTACAGGCCATCATCAACCTCGATGCTCGAAACTTGAAACCGAGTTTGAAGATGACTTTTTGCTTTCCTCCTTAAAACCGAACAACATCAATACTTGAATCAGTGTCATCGATTAGTCCAGTTCGAACCACCGATTTGAGTATCCGATTTCAATTCCAGTTGAGGTCGAGTTCCCCACAAATCACCATAAAATCATTTCGTTTTGGGCTGCTCGTTTGGGTACCTAAGGTCACCCCCATCAAATTAAATTTCCTACAGAGAAGATATATGATTTACTATAATTGAAGATGACTTTGCAACCCAATCGTACAGGTCACCGGATTCACCGTCCGACCGACACACAATTAGAATTCCCTATAATTCACCTTACAGTAACACAATCGCACCGGATTCACCTTACACAACACAATCGATTGACATGGAAGGTTCAGGCGATAGAAGATGGAGCAGACAAATAAAAATGCTAGGGCAGTGCTGCGATGGAGGACGGAGGCGTCGACCGGAAATTAAGGCAGAGATTGAAACGCCGACTCCTTTTTCCAAAGTTGGGGTGTGTGGTGGTGGTTGAGGGGGGGGGGGGGGGGGGTGGGGGTTATAACTTTTTTTAATTAAAATTAAAAGGTTAGGGGGCATATTAGGAATATTTAAAAAGTTAACCGATTTTTTTAACGTCTGTTGGCGTCAGGGACGAAATCCGTAACGTTTTCTCAAAAGGTTGGGACCATATCCGTAATAAATGAAAACTAAGGACGAAATGTGAAAAACGTGCAAACCACAGGGACGAAATCCGTAATTTACTCTA
>JBCNJP010013467.1:0-12332 GCA_039602395.1 Deinandra increscens subsp. villosa
TCAGTTTTATATCCTTTGAACCCACTTAAGATGGAGTTAGGAAGTGCTGCCTGTAGAGTCCAATATGCCTTATGGTCAAATTCGAGAGCAGTATAGTCAGATTCAACAAATTTGTCTAGTGGTTTTGGTATCTTGACTTCTGCATCATCAGCAGATGAAACCGCATCATCAGCAGATGAAACCATGGGTGAGTAAGGTCCTTCAGTAAAAGATTTCCAAATACAGCGGTCCAAAATCCTAACAAAACCTTCCATCCTGAGTTTCTAGGTACCAAAGTCATCTGGAGTAAACATTGGTGGTTTGTTGGAAGAACCATTTGGACAACTTAGACTAAAATCACTTATTTTTAATACTTTTAAAAGAAGAAACAACAAAGCTTGTAAAGTAGGCAAATAAAGTATCAACTTTGAAGCACTGAAAGTTTTCAAAGTGAGGGCCAAAGCTCTAATACCACTTGTAGGATCTTTATTAACTAGAGTTAAACTAAAACAAAGTCCTTTACTTGCAAATATAACCCTACGAAATTAAAGTTATATTTCAGTTTACTTAAGCAATATTTAGTTCTTGTGTATAATGTAAATGCTTGATTTGCAGAAAGATAGTAACAAAAAAGTATCAAATACTCGGCACTATTTGCATTAACTCAAAGCTACACTATTACAAGTTGTTCAAGAACAGATGATGTGTAAACTAAGAGCTAACTAAGCTATATATAGTGTTGATGAGATCAATGACAACCATTGATCTCATGCGATCTAATCTAGACCGTAAACTAAAAAGTCAAATACAAACTACCAAAAGAACAAACATCGGCAATTGGAATATCTTGCGTGTTTGCAGCAACATACTACTTTAGGAGAGCGGCTTGAATCAGAAATAGAAGCATATGAGAAGCTTTTGTAGGATTGGACTTGCTGAAAAGACATCTCAGAAAAAGTCCGGTTGAACTCATTATCTGGTGGATAATTGAGTTCACCCGGAATATTCGCTAAAGGACAAAACTGTTTTTTTCCGCTTGAACTGCCAGTTCCGCTTGAAGTGAGAATTCCGCTTCAACTTCAACTTCAGCTGGAACATAACAAAACTGACATTCAGCCGGAAATCTTCCAAGCGCAATATTCCTTACACAAGTTCTTGATTGCTTTCTGATTTTCTTAGTCAGAATCAGATAAGTCAGAGAGATCAGCAAAGTCATCTTCAGCCTCTTTATCTTCAACTTCAATTACTTTGGAAGATGTGCTTAGATTAGTGACATGTATCTATATCTTAGTGAGATTTAGCATATCCATCAGTTTGGTCAGAGTCATTGGGAGAACAGGTTTTGACGGAATTGGTTCTTCCGAAACTTCTTTTGGAACATTAGGAACTTGTTCTTCTGGAGCAAAATTTTCCGATTAAACTGGATCTTCCGGAACAACTTCTTCCAGAGAAATGACTTCCTCTGTAGTATGCCCCTATTTTCTTAAAGATAACAAAACATCACTAACCTGAAATTCTGCTATATCACTTTCAAGAGTGTAAGGTTCATAATGCTTTTTCTTCTTTGATGTAACCAGTGACTCAATAGAATTAGGCTTAGCAGTAGTAGATATGGCAACTTGAGATTCAATCAATTTATCCTTTTCAACAACCTTAGGCTCATATATGGCCTTCTTCTCAACTTCAACCTTTTCTATAGTCTCTTCATCTTTTGCAGTTTCCTGAAGTGAAACCCTGAATGTTAACTCTCTTTTGATGAGATTTTCTTGAATATTAGAAGCATCATCATTGACATACTCAGGCAGTACTCCCCCTGCAAGCATGCATCAATAAAAAATGTCCTAAAGTTTTCATGGTTGGGAGCAACCTTCATCAGAGTCTCCATTGGAATGTTCAACCATGCTTCTTCAACATCAAATGGCATGACACCAGCAGACTCAAAAAGTTCAAGTCTAACAGGGTCAAGTATCCTTGCTTCTTTGTCTTCATCAGTGATTTCTTCTGAGTCATACGAGCCTTCTGAAGTACTAGCATCATCCCCCATTTTGGCAGCATCATTTTTTAATTCACCAAGTTCTTTTGTAGAGTTTAGATTGCTAGTATCCTGCTCTCGACTAATCTTTGGAGATTTAGAAGTGGATGCTTGATTTGCTTGCAATTGTGAGATGAGCTCTCTCTATGACTTCACAGTTTGAGTGATATTGAGTAGTTCTTGTTTAATTTTCTTGTACATGGTCGTCAATTCATGTAGTGATAAACTACTCTCCACTGAAAATTCAGTATCCTTGAGCAAAGAAGAGCCAACAAGCCTTGCTTGATCAGACTCAACACCCTTGGTTTCTTGGCACCTGGGATTCTTGTAATCAACAACTCTCCGTTGGTTCCTTTTCAGGTTCCTTGGGATCAGAGGTGGAGAAGATTGCTGTGAATTGGGTCTTAGATTTGTTGCCACTTTCCATTTGATCCAGTGTGGTTTCAATTGTAGTGGCATCTCTTTCCACATGAGTTTCTTCAACACTCCTGAAACTCAAATTCGTGATAGGTGAACGTGGGTTAGGAGGAGAATAACTATAATCCATTAAAGTATCTCCATGTAATATGGTATGTTGTAGGATCACATTATTTGGATTTGTTATAACATCCCATTCATTCACAAGTTCAAATTGGCTTGAAAGAATGGATAAATTTCCTATGGATTTTGGGTGTGCATCCTTTTCTAAAGATTCATCCTCTAATGAAGATTCATCTATGAGGTGTTAACCCAATTTTGGCTTTTTCTGTCTAGATACTTGGTCTAGAACAGGGCTTGAAGCTTTGGTGGATGTAGACTGCATAGGTGGAGTAGACATAACTGTTGGGTTACGACAGTGGTATACGGGTGCCCAGTGAGGACAATTTTTTTTACTTTAATATATCGCGTTAACGACAGAGTATCAGTTAAATCATAGTTTAAATGAATTAAACATGTAATTCATTTATGCAGCGAAATTGAAACTAATTAAACTAATTTTACGCGTAAAAATGTCATAAACCAGTCAACATGATCACAATCACCAAATGCACACAAACACCAATTGCGTTAAATAAAATTCAAAACCAATAACGATAAAATAGATCGAAATAAATATCTAAACTAGAACGGAGTTTAGATATACTTGAGCGGTGTTCTAACAAATGTTTGAGACACCGAGAGTCAATGAGTGAGTCGCTAGGGTTCACGAAAACTGATCCGACGGGTCGGATCAAAATCACTCCGCGTTTCGCGAATGATCCCAATCGATTTTTCGCATTTCACGACGATTCGAATGATGGTTGTGGTAGGTGAGCGCTTGAGAGGGACAGCGATCGGCAGTGGTGAGCACCGGTGGTGATGGTAGCGGTGGAGGTGAGCGGCGGACTATGGCAGCAGCAGCGGTGATGTGCGGCGGCTCAGGATTCGGGATGGCGGCGGTTCAAAGAACTCCGGAGACAGTGGTCATCGAGGTGGTTTTTCGGTGATCGCCGGGAGGAAGTGACCGAGGGTCACCGATGGCGGCTAATGCGTCGTGAGGGTGTGGCGGCGATGGAGAGGGTGATGAGAGAGAGAGAGAGAGAGAGAGCCAAAAATGGGGATTAGGGTTTTCCAAAACCTTAATCAGATATTTATATATTTGATTAATTACGATCCAAGTCCCTCGTCATTCGTTTTACCGAAAACAAACCACGTGCTTTTACGATTAATTAATAAAATACTTTTCTTAATGTAATTGTCGTAAACCCGATATTTAATAAACTCAGACAAGGATTTATTTGATTTATTAAATGCATTGTTGACGTTAGTTGATAAATAGTAACGTCGTGCTTCGTCTTTATCGTAATAATTAATATGTTTATTAATCGAGAATAATAATGATTAATTACTAAGTTCCCATGATTTACCGGTTAACAATTTAAGCGGGTTTTATTCTCGTTGCTCTCAGTGTAACTCTTACGGGTCTTAACCGGGTCGGGTTCTCGATGTTGTTGGGTCTGGACATACAATATCCAACAGACTCCCACTTGGACAGCTCGTGAGAAGATTAGAAGAAACAGTCATAGGTGCTCTAGCTACACGTGGCTTTCCCAACCAGTTTGATACTTCAAGTTAGTAACCAAGGTATATCTATAAGCTTACGTTATAGTTTAGACTTATGGTAATTCAAAGTCATAAGTTCCCTTCTGTATAAGATATCAATTGGATAAGACACATGGATTTGATTCAATCTCTTTAAAGGTTCAATCTTTATAATTCTCGTTTTATCTGTTCGAAGTGATCCAAGAAAACACATAGTAAGTTTGGGTGAGGCCTTACACTTAACACTTGGAACTTACGAGAGGGCCCCTGATGTCTAACTGTTGCATGATTAGTGCAAGAGTAAAGAGTCCTATCTTGACTACATACCGCTTCCACTAAACTTCAGATCTGTTCTCAAAAGTAGCCATTATGACTGGCAATTACGTGACAGCGTTAAGTTACAATCCAAGAACAGTCTTAGGTAAACGGGAGGTTGCACATGTATCTTAGATCAAAGGATACTATTGAGTATACCATTTAATCAAATTTTTTTTATAATTAAATCCATGAAGAAAATTTGATGCGAGTTACGTCACGACGTCATTCAACAATGAGGTCTGTGAGTCCGGATTGTCAACCAATTGAGTCCAGAGTCAGAATAGTCTTAGTTCAGATTCTTCCCACAATTCTGATCGACTACGCACATTTTAGAATATTTTGAAATATTCATGGATATTAAAACGTATAAAATTCGAACACGTTGAGCAGAATTCGGACTCTGCATCTAACATTTTAGATCAGGTCAAATGATTTTGTGCAAATGTTAAAGTTCGACATCCCAACACTAAACGAGAACATTATTGTAGTGTAAGATTCAGGCACTATGTAATAGTATTAACTCATTGATCCAACTTGATCAATAGAACAGTGAATTCGATGCTACATTCTTAACTTGTGTTTTGGTATTGCCTGGTGAGGGTGTTTCTTTAGTTTTAGTGTTTATCTTGATTAGTAGAACTACTTAAGTGGATTTAAATGTGTGATAAAACTTGTGCCCTTGGTTTGCACATGGATTACTGTGTACTCACATGAGCTTGTTAGTTGATTATCTATAGAATCCAATTAACTCCCTTGTATGTACCATTACATTCATAATTCAAAATATCACTTAAGGTGGCTTTGTTGTTCAGCGAGTATGAAATTGTAGTCATCAATAACATTTTTTACATCATCAAAATTAAGTTTTGATGATGTGTTTTCCAGCTTATGTCATTGTGAAACCTCTAACAGTGACACTAATGCAATATCTACATATTTTATTCTTTTCCCATCACATCTAGTATGATAAACTCGTTTCAAGAAATTGATCAAATCTGTGGATGCTCTTCCAGAGATGACTTCAATTATGGGTTGTTCTTGAAAACCTGGAGATGAGTTGAGGCTTCATTTTAAGTTTAATCTACTAAACTTAAATGAATAATGAATCAGCACTTAATCGTTATCCTGATAAGGATTAGTGGTGATACTCCCACTTGATTTGTGTAGACAGGGCATTCCTATAATAACCTGTCTTTCAAACCATATGGATATCATTTTGCAAAAGAAATCTCTCTGCAAATATATTTCGTTTCCTAAAACAAAATCATTTAGTTTCATAAATACGGTATGGAACCAAATTGGTCAATATCCAAATATCATGTTGCATGCATGAGATTGTAAGATTAAATCAAAGTCAACATGCTTGAGTTTTTGATAAGGATTAGTGGTGATACACTTACATTTATGTTTGAAAGGAGTTGCGTACTAGACGCACTGATGATTACTTTATCTGTATATAGAGTCTGAGTTAAGATTAACAATTCAATCTAATGACCAATCAATTATGGAAGATTCTTAGATGAGTAAAATCATCATCAAGTTTCATTTGGAATAATTAGTCATTTGGAATGCTAACATATTTTCATAATTGCAACATCCTTTTGTTGGTGAAAAGATTTTCGTCTAGTAAGTCTTGAATGATCACAAGAGTCGACTTACACAGTCCAATAATTCCTATAGAAATCAGGTTTCTTTTATAAGGTATTTAAATGTTTATTGATTTAATGATGGACGTATATTACTCAAACTCAGTCTATCGCAAGATTTCATCTTAGAACTAAGTTCGAGTTTGCAAGTGATTAGTAAAAAGGCAATTTGGGTATGAGGTGTAAGTGGTGGTAGTCGGCATGTCATCAGTCTTGTGTTTATTAGTTTCCGGCTTAAAACTTCAATCCTTAGGGTGCCAACATCAAGTGCTTAGTAGGATTTTAACATATATGAGTTCAAGGCTATTGTATTCATCGACTTTCAAGGTAATGTTCGTATATATGTATGACTATGATGGTTGTATGCACAAGACTTAGTGCATCCATATTATAATCAAAAAAGTGATTATAGAATATTAGTATAGCCAGTAAATCGAACTTTTATTAAAAAGCGTTTGAACTTAGCAAAGGTGTTATTGTCACAATCGATGAAGTCGAGAAAGCGATTTCATGGAAAGTTTATTTCAATTTAATGAATTCTCGAGCTATGTGATTCCAAACCATAAGGTTTAACAAATCACAATAGGTCATCATCCTTGTCGTAGCAAGTACGATGAGAATGAAAGACGTCATGGCCTAATGAGAAATGTAGGAACAATTATCCTTCAATTCACATTAGGCTAGTCTTGTATTCATTAAATCAAGAGTACCAGGTATAATATTATGTTATACAATTTTGAATCTAATCTAACAAACAAGTTTTAAAAGAAGTTCCATGCATGTAACGATTCAAAAACAAAAGCAAAATGTATTCATCCTAGATACCGCCAGGGAAAAACAAGCAAACAAGTTGTTTTAGAATACCACCATGAATTGTTCAAAATAAAACATGAACTTTATTAAACTTTGCAAAAATACAAAGTGCATCATGTTATCTTGGGTTTTTCCCTTCACCAGCTTCATGCTCCTACAAAATATAAAGTATGTCAAGCATATATTTTGGAGAATAATAAAGTGGCCCCACTACTACAAAAATGACCTTTCTTGACGCTTTTTACGCGTCAAGAAAGGGCCCAGATGACGCGCAAAAAAGCGTCAAGGAAGGCAGGGTCAAGAAGCCTCTTGACGCGCAAAATGCGCGTCATCTGCTTCTTGACGCGCGAACAATGACGCGCATTTTATGACGCGCAAAGCGTGTCATAAAAAGCGTGTCAAGGAAGGCAGGGTCGAGAAGCTTGTTATGACACACATTTTTGCGCGTCATGGTTTTTTTTTATATAATTTTTTATACAATTACTAGTTTCCACGTTAAATTGTAATTAACCTCATAATACAAAATTAAATACACATATAGAAAAAATATTACAGTTTATATATATAGCAAATAATGTGTTTCATACAACTACAAAAGTTTGATAAAATATTCTCTAACGTTCACTAAGAACAAGATAAAGTCGCGTGTTGCCATATATGATTATTGATATGCTCGGACTTCTTTGGGGTCACTTATTTGATGCTGCATTGAGGACATATGTACTCTAATCCATCTAGTTTTGCATAATCCTGCAAAACAAAATAAAAATAATAAAGACAACTGATGATTGATGTTCCTGCTGATACAAACACTTACGAAGCAGTAATACCTTAAAGGCACCAAGACCCTGCCTTCTATCACAACCAAAATGGGCCGGTTGCACTACTGTTATACATTTGAGAGAGATAAAATTCTACATTATTAGCAGCAATACATATATTAATTGTCATATCTAAAACACAATAAAGTAGTGCTGCATTTTAATTTTGAAGTGACTTAAAATGTATTAATGCTTTTGAAGTACATAACATATAAAGTGCAATGACCCCCATATTACCTGTTTGACTGCTGCTGCTGCTACTGCCGGTGTTTCATGCTGTTGCTACTATTGCTGGTCTCCCTGTGTTGTTGATGTTGAACAATCAATGACTTCCTGTTACATTAAATATCTCATTCGTTGAGCCTGCTGTATGTACATCAAATATCACAACTACTTCTGATGAGTTCTCTGTCAAATCTTATAAGACATATTACCTTATATATCATTTAAATTGCTTATACCTGTTGCACTCATTGCTATGATTAGGCCCTCCATATGTGGCTCTGGCTTGATCAGTTTTACAGCTATCCACCCCAATGTTCCTCCACATAAAAATGTTATTCCAAAATTTACAGGCATAAACCACCTAAGCATAAAAAACTATGACTTTCAGGTCATAAAAATTACCAAAGGTTTGAATCCAATTAGTCACAATGAAAGCATTAAAAGAGAAAAAAAATATCCTCACAAGCATTATAAACTTGGTAGTGGCTGTTTGTTTTAAAAATTTTCATGTAACAGCCCTATAATTATTCAAATCAGGTATCATTTTGAACTTATTATGGGGCTGAGTTATATTTAGTAGCAGCTCTATGATTAACAACAACAAGCTCCTTCACCTATAGGTTCACTAACAGAAAGCTTAATGGAATAAATATGAACTGAGCATATATGTATAAAACTGTACATATAATCATCAGATCAGTAGCATAATAAGAAATGAGATAGTAAGATCACATAAGAATCTTGGGTATTGTACAATTTATATTATTTCTTTATGTTTTTTAGCACTACAAACCAACACAAGTTTCTTGAACTTAATGATAAAAGTATGGCATTGCATGATTTATATAGTAAAAGACATGCCTTTCAAGTATACAGATTGCACCTTTCTTGTGTACCCATCTTCAATACAGTTCAAGGAAGAACTAATCATTATTGTTTGATGTATTTTGATCTAAAAACAGAAGCATAAAAGTTGTGTGATCAGCTATAGTACGAGATCCATTAAATTGTAATCGAGTAAGATGCAAGCAACTAAATTACTAATGTTTCATGAGAAGTCAAGTTGTAAGCATTTAATTGTTCTTTCCTTAATTTCACAATCACATCACCCTAGGGTAAAACAATCGGTAGTACATAGTATAAGGTGATCTTACCATCCTCAATACCATCTTTAAGAACACCCGCATAAGACTGAGCATTTAAACAGCAGCAGTAAACACTAATCCAGAGTCCTGCGATGCAATCGTTGAATCACCATCCACACACATTGCTATTGGGACAGGTCCTAAAATCGACACCGAGTTCTTTGTAGCATGAGCTTCAGTAATGGCATCAGAAAGTACATCAAGCAAGAGCTCCCTTAGCCGCTAACATCCCTGCAGATTCAGGAGCTTCAGTAAGGGTGGTCTTTGTCTAATGCAGAATTCTACAAAAAATAATAAAATAACAGTAACCCGGATAACAGTTTAACCCAATGAATACCTGTTAAAAACCTATAATGATCATATCATATCACATAACTCAACTGAACCCAACCCAGATGGACAATGTGTAAAAACTGATTACATGAAGATATTACATATCAGCCATTTAATTACCATAAAAAGATGCATTTTTCTTGTATTCATGTTATCATGTGTAAAGCCTGATTACATGATGTTTGTTATGCAGGTTAATAACTACCTCAAAAAGGAAGATGTCCATGAGTCCCTTGACAGCTTTGGTGTAGATCATGACCATATTGGGTATACGATACAATACATCATGATATCAATCATTTATGTATTGTCCACTCCCTTTAAGAAGTTCACAAATGATTTATGTATGCGTATTTCCAAATAAAGCTGAACCTTTTTAAGATCACAGCAAGCTTTAACCTGCAAGAAAACAAAAAAAACAGAACTCTCATTTATAAAACCTGACCTGAAATTTTCATAGCAAAAGATCATACAAACAATGAGTAAAGGATAATAGAAAGTAAGTTTCTGAATTTCATGTATTTCATGACAAAATCCTAGCACAAACCTTATAAGTTAAAATCAGAAAAACTTGAAACTTTAACTGAATAACATTTCCTGCTTGTACCAGTCATAAACATTGTCGATCGAAAGCAATAACACACCACATCACCTGTAACCTAAAAATATAAAAACAATCAATCAATTATAACCCAAAGCACATCCTTGTTCACTTATTTATTGTAGAACACAGTACCGGTCTTGCTAATGCATAACGATCTCAATTCGGTAAACACAAAGGTAAATAACACTTCTTTATTGCTCAACCTTTAAAAGAGAAAGTAAACAGGTTTCACCTTACAAAAGCACACAGTTTAGAACTCAAACCTCACAACCACTCTCCTCTAAATGAGCTAAACCTTTTTATACTAGTTCTGGCCAGCGGACCAACTAACCAGCGTACCAGATGGTCCGGGCGTACCATCTGGTCCGCCCCTGGTCCGCTGAGACCAGATTACACAAAACATTATAAATACACGACCTAGCACTAGACAACTAACTATATATGCTTCTACAAACTCCCCCTTGTCTTGTGCTAGTCTTCTGAAGCTCTTGATTCAGTCTCCTTCCAGTGTTGTCTTCTATTGTTCCCCGCATGAATTCCAGAAGCAAAACATACTCTAATCACCCGTTGAAACTGCAAAGCTTGTTCAGCATGCTCAGCCTTGTAAAGAATATTACAGTGATAGAGTTTGTCTATGTCATTCTTGGATAAGTTGATTAACCACATCGGATCGTATAGTCTGACCACTTTGTTTTCTTCTTTAACCACCACCACTGCTTCACCAGAACTTTCATCATAGTACCACCATCTCAATGTTTTGATGAAATCCTGTTCAAGCTTCTTTAAAGGAATTTTCTTCAACTGAACAGGCTTTTTGTACTTCACAATGATCCCGACTTTCCTGACCGTGTGTACAAACTCGACAAAGCGTTATATGGTCTCCATCAGGCCCTGAGATCCTGCTATGAGACGCTTTCTACACATTTTCTCGACAACGGTTTTCGTCGTTGCACTGTAGATTGCACACTCTTTTCGAAGCGGTTTGGGAAAGATTTACTGCTTGTTCAGGTGTACGTGGATGATATCATATTTGGGAGCACGAGTGACACATTGTGCAAAGAATTTGAGTGTGTCATGCAAACGAAATTTGAAATGAGTTCAATGGGCGAGATGGGATTCTTTTTAGGTCTTCAAGTCCAGCAATCGGCCAAAGGCATCTTTCTACATCAATCGAAATATGTTACTGACATTTTGGCTCGGTTTAAGATTGGTGATGTTCGGATTCCAAGCACTCCAATACAGGTTTCTCATGGTCTTGGACCAGATGAGTTTGGTGCCAAAGTGGATCCAACATTATTTAGGGCTAAGATCGGTTCTTTAATGTATTTAACTGCTTCTCGTCCTAAAATCATGTTTGCTGTGTGTTTATGTGCTAGATATCAAGCTGCTCCGAAGGTTTCTCACATGATGGCAGTGGACAGAATCTTTGCTTATTTGAAGGGTAACCAGGATCTGGGTATCTGGTATCCTAATGATAATAAGTTTGACTTCACTGCATATTCTGATTCCGATTATGGTGGATGCAAGATAAATTTCAAATCTACAACCGCCGGGTGTCAATTTTTTGGGAGAACGACTAGTACGTGGCGGCTTCCAGTTGTTGTTCACAGGTTTTGTGGATACAACAGCAGTTGCGCGATTATGGTTTGACATTTCTAACTACTCCCATTTTTATTGATAATTCAGCTGCCATCTCTTCACGAAAAACCCCGTTCAACATTCCAAAACTAAGCACATTGATATCCGTTATCACTTTATTCGTGATTGCTACGAAAAGAAATTGATTGATTTGCAGAAAATTCACACTGATTTTCAAAGAGAAGACTTGTTTACAAAAGCGTTTGATAAAGTTCGATTTCAATTTTTATTGAAAATCAATGGGGTTACTCTTTTAACTGCTATTTGATCTGGTTCAGTTGATCGTTTTTGTTTTTCTTTTTTGTTTTCTGCTTTTTAGGGGGAGCATAATTGAAAAATACAAAAATAGTGTATTTTCTGTATTGAAAAAGGAAAAAGCATAAAAAAAATTGAAAAAGCTAAAACATAAAAATTGAAAAATTAAAATTGAGAAATTTTGATCCGACCTTGTGAGAAATGATGGTACATCAGCATACGTTATCTGCCATGGATAGAGTAGAAAGAAAGGCTGTAGGTACTTGTTTGTTTTGATTGAATGTGCTGAGTAGTCTGATATATGTGAGTATAATATAAAGATAATGCCTGCATGATAATTGTGGTTACACATCGTGATGGGTACTGTGTAAATCTGGTATGAATAAGATGAGAAAATATCAAAAACAGAATAAAGAGATGTTCTGAAGTATGCTTGCTTTATTTTGAAAAGATTTAAGCTTG
>JBCNJP010013468.1:0-12330 GCA_039602395.1 Deinandra increscens subsp. villosa
TGCTGAAATAGTGCCTGAAGATGAAGGTGATGACACCATTGTAATGTCAGACTACGCTCAAGGAGGTAGAATCATCTCAAAGGCACCAGAAGGTCATGAAAACTGGTTCAAGGAATTCTTCCAAGGACCTCCCCCTACACTGTACTCGATTGATGTCGGTAAAAGTGATATCGACAAAAGGGGAAGCCGTGAACCTATTCTGTGCTGGCACTATGATAGTGAGAATAAGCTGTTTGCGGTAATTAGAAATGGCTACAGTCCAGTGGAGTATTACAGAACAAGAGGCCAATTTCACTCCTGGACAGAACCAGAAATCAGAAACTTGCTGAGGGCACTGTACATTAACAGATGGAGGAATGTACAAGGAGATCAAGTTCGTGACAATCTATTGAGCCATACGGGAGAAAATTTTGTGAACGTTGATCTGAAACAGGTCAAATGGGTTGAGACTGGAACAGACCCAGTCACTGGAGAGCCTGTTGGTGAAGTGAGGCGACCACCCACCAAAAGGACTAGAGTGATGAATATGTTGGATGAAATTGAAGATGGGACTTCAGTGAAAAGTTTTGATAGCTGGTTCTATGATCCAACGACTCACGAAGTGGTGCTGGTTTGCAAAAACATGCGAGAGTTTCGCTTCTATGATCCGGTCGATCTGATGAGGTTTGGTGAACGTGATATCAAGCTCCTCGCCTCCCAACCTATTCTCGGTGATGAGAACGATCTTGAAAACGCTGTCAGGGTGGGGATCTTTCATGGAACAGCGAACCAGATCGTGGAACGTGAATGGTGGTCGAGCAAGAAGCCGAATACTTTCAGATTTGATTTGCTGCTGCCATAGACGCTCTAATGGTTCATGCCTAGGGGAAGATTGTTGGGCTATAGTTTATGAGGCATGAACATTAGAGTGGGCTAACTTGTTTTGGGCTTGTGGATGTTTACGATTATGGGGTTACTGGGCCGGTTTTCATTATGGGTTCATAATTGGACTAGGGTTTATGTAAAGGGTACTATATAAACCCATTAGTTTATGATTATTAGTTAGTTGTTGTTTACGATTTCCATCCTCCTCTTTGTATTTATGATCGTAATCATCATCTCAAGGAAGTAGTTTGTTCATCATTCAAGATTTGATCTTTTTGTGTTTTGTTTCACTCATATCAAGTCTATTTTCATCTACTTTCTCTTGAATCAATCTCGTACAAGGATTCCGCACTTGTTCGAGATCAAAATATCGTGAATGGTTGTTGATCTTGGACCAACAATTGGTATCAGAGCCAAGAATCACTGATTCGACGTTCTCACGATATTGGATTCAAGCATTTTCTGAAAAAATCGAGTTTTTGAAGGTTTGAAGCTGCTCTGAAGGTTTACGATCAAGTTGCTGCTGTTCTTGAAGGTTTACGATCAGTTTCTGGGTGGATTTGAGAGTTTACGATTGGTGTTCTTCGCGATTTCAGTGTTTACGAGTTCAAGAAGGGATTTTTGAAGGTTTCCGATCAGTAAATTTGAGTTTACGACTTCAAGACGCAATTTTTTGGAGTTTACGACATTTCCAACCAGAATCGAGTTTACGATTGGAAGTTATCGGAAACGAGTTTACGACTGAAATTTATCGGAATCGAGTTCACGACTGGTTTTTATCGGAATCAGGTGTTTACGATCAAGTGTTTACGATCAGCGCGCGTGTCAGCATCGTAAACGGGGTTTACGGTCGGAAACTCTATTTTTGGACTTTTGGACTTTTAGATTTAAGTTTTCCTAAGCTTTCGTCATGGATTTCGAACCGAGCATGTACCAAAAACTGGACTTTGAGATTGGATTAACTACACGTCCTCCTAGACTTACTTCTGCTGATAACTTCCTTGAATGGAAATACAGATTCCAGAACCATTTGAAGAGTGTTGATCTGAGACTGTGGAGATCTGTTGTTAATGGACCGTTCATTCCCACACACACTGAAGCAGGAAAGATAGGAGTGGTAAAGACTGAAGCAGAGTACTCAGATGATGATTGGGAGAGACGCAACAAGGATGAGAGGGCTTATGCTATTATGACTATGGCTTTGACACCAGAGATTGCACAAGGATTTAAGAAGTACAAGACTACAAAGAAGCTATGGGATGCTCTAGTGGTAGCATATGAAGGTAATACAGATATCAAGGCTAGCCGTAAAGAGATGCCGAAGCAGAAGTTCAACTTATTCAATCACATTCAGGGAGAGTCCTTTGAAGCTCAAGTTCAGAGATTCGTGTCCTTAATTACCGAAATGTCACGCTATGATGTTGAACCTGAACAGGAAGACAAGAATCTGAAACTTCTGAACAGTTTACCCAAGAACTGGAATACCAACATCTCAATTATCAAAGATAACAACAAGCTGAGTGAGTTAACCGTTGATGAGCTGATCAACAAATTGAAGTCAAAGATGATTGATGATAAGTAAAGGGAGTTGAATCACCTAAGCTCAATGAGCATGGCAGGAAAGTTGAATCAGGCATTGTTATCTGAAGATGTAGGATCAAAGCAAGCTGGAAGTTCATCTGGAAACGATTCAAGTGCTAACACTAAGTCAACTGCATTTGTAGCACAATCTCAAGCAAGTTCTAGTGGAATGATCAACCCTGATGATGGAAATGCTACCAATGATACAAACTTTGCCCTAGGATTGGGATTTATGAACAGCTACCATGTCTCAAACCCTAGACTCTTTGTTATGACTCAAGATTGGGTTAATCATCAAAAAAGGAAATGGGTTTAGGTTGCAACTAACCAATAAATATGACCCCCTTACTTTCAATCATAATCAATTAATCATGTAATTGGTATCTAAAACGTGTTTCTTCACTTGAACTTTGTTGTTATACTTAACTTATATGATGCTTGTCCTAAGGCTCTTTTTGTCCATGGTGACTACAGATGGCACTCTGCTGGAACTTATGATGTTAAGACCAAAACTAGAGGTCCTTTTGGTACCATGAGGTTTAAGACAGAGCTAAGTCATGGTGCCGACAATGGCCTTGACATTACAATCAGGCTATTGGAGCCTCTTAAGGAACAGTTCCCATCATCTCATATGGTTACTTCTATTAGGTAAGCTGGTATTTCTTCTAGTACTTTTTGTTTGTATTAGGTTTTGATGCTGACTTGCTTAAACTTTACTGCAGTTAGCTGATTTTCTTCAACTATTGATAGACAGACTAAGAGTTAAATGTTGCTGATTTTCTTCAACTATTGATAGACAAACTAAGAGTTAAATGTTGCTGATTTTCTTCAACTAATTAGGTTTCTGTGTTGTTTTTATTGTTGTTTTTTTTTCATTTTCGTACTACTGTATTGTGCCCAGCTTCCCGCTGGGCTGTTTTGGTTTTGCTTATATTATATGTGGTTTATCTGATTGTTAAAGAAGCTCTTGAATATAATTGAAAATTGCTTGAATATTTACAGATAACCGTATAACATCCCTCTACAGGCCCCTCCAAAGAGGATCTGCATTATCTGGTGTTGCAGAAGATCATGGTTCAAATCTAGTGATGTCACATGGTATTCCGTTATTCCCTGAAGTAGAATCTGGTGGGACCCAGTCTCAATCCCAAAAGCCCACAGGGTCGGCAGGTTCAAGGCATATTGGTGCCTGACAAAACCATTCTGGCATGGACTCATTTTATGGTCATTCTGCTGGATTCACAGGTCCTTTTATAGGTTCACCTGGAGGAAAACATCAGATGAGTGGAGGTTAACTTGCTGAAGTATTCCTTAGAGCTTTTCAAGTGGCTGCTAATTTAGTGATTTCATGTAGTTGTTATTATAGATAACATTATTATGATTCTAATAAGGTTCATGTTATGCTTTCTATTATGCCTGCATGTTATGCTTCTAATAAGGTTCATGTAACCTGCATGCTACTTATAAAAGTTGGAGATATATTTGAAAACTCAAATGTGGTACGAGTTAATATGGATGATTAACATTTTGCTCTAAAGTGTATGGGTTTTTGCAGGTCATATGAAGCTTTGCAGGTTGAAGTAGCATTATCTACAATGTTGGCATTTTGTGTACTGTTTATCAAGGTAATAATGATTAATCTTAGGCATTTTGTGTACTGTTTATCAAGGTAATATTTTTTCCTCTAACTAATTTTTTGATGTCATAGCCTGAGTGGATGGCATCTGAAGTACCACAGAATGAAAATTCAAATGAAAAGTAAGTTTGGTGACTTTTATATTGAAAAATTTAATAAGAGAATTTGAGAGAATCTTTGGATCAGGATCAACGCTACTCTCAGTTTTTAACAAGTATTAATAGGAAAACATGATATTTCTGTTGCAAGAAGTTTTCGCGTTGGACTATTGTCAAGAAAACATGACATTTCCTGTGTCCTATTCTTCATGATTTGTAACTTTTTTATATTTAAATCAGAATTCTATTTGTTTTGTGTTCTAAACAACATTCCTGAGTAATGGTATGGTATGGGGCGAAAATGATGTTCAGGTTACAAACAGGACCTAGTTAACCCTCAAACCCCTAACAGTGAACAACCCAATATATAACTACTAGTCGGGTTGGGTCGGTCCTAGTTCATACCACCGCTTCCGTTTAGTGAGACATTGATGTTATATTTTAATCCAGAATTTAGGAATTATTAAAGCATGTATGATAACTGATTTCCTATATTTGTTTCAGCTTCTTGGTGACAATCAAAGGTTTAACAATTCCATGGAGTTTGACACTGGCAATGGTTGATGCGTTCTTTGTGTTTGTGAAACGCCCATCTCGTCAAGTACAAATCGTGTCCATCATTGTTATAGGAGACTGGGTACGTTTTTTGTCTTACTGTTTTGCATATTAAAAACAAAATGCATAGGAGTTTTATAAGATAGACAAAGTTTTAAAGTTATATGAGAGGAATTGGATCGATTAATTGACATTACTTATATATTTTTTGCAGAATGTGTCAGAAATACACATTTTCAATGCAAGATTTAGAGAGAATAGTAGATATTGAGGGAGCTCGTGCTACATTTCATCTGTGTGATACCGAGTCTGATTCATCTTTTGTTGAAACTGCAATAGGGGCAGCCCTGTTGTGGTGGCAAACATCAGCAAAACAGCAGCAATCTACTGTTGTTAGTCGGCTACTGTTAGGTACATAATCATGCACACAGTTAACGCCATCCATAAGACCATCAGAGGTAGTTTTCAGGTTTGCCTACTAATCATTTCTTGATGCAAAGTTGCAGCCTTAATCATACATCTTAACTGATCAAGCACTACCTGTCCAATGGAAACAGAAGCTCAGATGCTAGTCTTACCATGTCATACTTGTTTTCTGATTCTTCTAAAATTGTTTCATGACAGGTGTGCAGATATATATGACACATACACACATACATATATTGTTAAAGTGTGAATTTATGAGGTCGCTGGCAAAGTGTTGTACTTATTTTTCTGTGTTTTCAGCTTTTGAGACCCTCCAGAGAAGACCATTTGAGCAAGTGAAATCAGCTCTTCCTATAGTCCTAAAAGTTTTAGAGGCCTTCTTATCAAATCCCAGCTTCTTTAGTGCATACACAAACTAGACTTATTTAGTTGTAGGTTTATTGTGTTAGATTTACTATTACATGTTTATTGTTAGCATACTATTTTGCCATTTGTAAACTTATATAAACTTGTAATGAATTGTTTTGCTATATTTATGAAATCTATTATTTTGCTATAAGGGTAATTTTATTTTGTATTATCAGGTTAATTGTCATTTAATATAGAAATTGGTGATTCTATTAAAAAATATATATATATTTTTTAATTTTTTTTATAAATCTATGACGCGCAAAATTGCGTGTCATAAGCAGACGACACTAAAAATATATTTTTAATAAAAAATTATTAAACACAGACGACACCTGAAGATGACGTGCATTATGGGCGTCATGAATGGAACGTCATAGATAGCATGTCATTGTTCGCGCGTCAAGAACTTCTTGACACGCATTTTGCGCGTCAAGAAGCTTCTTGACCCCGGCTTCCTTGACGCGCATTTGCGTGTCAAGAAGACCCTTTCTTGACACGCATTGCACGTCAAGAAAGGCCTTTTTTGTAGTAGTGAGAGGAACTGTCCTACCTATCTAGCTGAGTTGATGAAGAAGAGAAAGAATAATAGCGGGGCTAGTACTTCAGGTATCTTCACAATTGAATTATTTTCCTTTTCTAAGTGTGATTCATGGGTGTATGACACCGGCTGTGGAACTCATATCTGTAATACGTTGCAGGGTCTTAGAAACAGGAGGAAACTGAAGCTTGGAGCTTTGCAGCTGTTCGTGGGAAATGGTTTGCCAGCAGCTGTGGAAGCTATAGGAGAATTTCATTTAGTTATTCCTTCTGGGTTAATTATTGTTTTAGACAATTGTCATTATACACCTTCTATTACTAGGGGTGTTATTTCAGTTTCATTGTTGAAAAACCAAGGATATATTAATGTTTTTAATAATATCAGTATTTCAGTTTCTAAGAATAATGTTCATTATTTTGATGCGATCCCTTGTAATGGCATTTATGAAATTGATATGCGTGGTTGCAACAATAATAATTCATTGTATCATGTTAGCAAACGAGCCAAAACTAATTTGGACTCTACCTATCTATGGCACTGTCGTCTTGCCCATGTTGGCAAAAACCGCATTGAAAGACTTCAACGTGAAGGGATCTTAAAATCAAATGAAAACAAATGCGTTTCCTGTATATCAGGAAAGATGACTAGAAAACCCTTTCCGAACAAGCCGCAAAGGGCAAAAGAGCTACTTGGACTCATCCATACCGATGTATGTGGCCCATTTAGACATGTGTCACGACAAGGTGCTAGCTACTTCGTGACTTTCACAGATGATTTCATTCGTTATGGTTATGTTTACTTGCTTAAACATAAACATGAGGTATTTTGAAACATTCAAAGAGTTTAAGAACGAAGTTGAAAATCAACTCGGTAAGACCATCAAGATCCTTCGATCGGATCGTGGTGGTGAATACTTAAGCCAAGAGTTTAAGGATTATCTAAAAGCGTGTGGAATTGTCCAACAGCTTACTCCTCCTTATACACCTCAGCATAATGGAGTATCTGAGAGGAGGAATCGTACCTTACTAGAGATGGTGAGGTCGATGATGAACCTTACAACTCTCCCATTATCATTTTGGGATTTTGCTCTAGAAACCGTTGTACGCGTTCTAAATATGGTTCCAACCAAGAAGGTTGAAAAGACACCATATCAATTATGGCATGGAGAAGTCCCTGTGTTGTCTTACTTACGATTTTGGGGATGTGAGGCACTTGTGAAGCGCGATACACCTGACAAATTACAACCCAGGACGACTAAGTGCATCTTCGTAGGATACCCAAAGGAAACAATGGGTTACTACTTCTATAATCCTTCCGAAAACACTGTTCCTGTTGCTCGATACGCTGAATTCTTTGAGAAGAATTTTATAGCTCAAGAGAACAGTGGGAGAATTGTAGAACTATTGGAAGATATTTCACCTTCTGAAATAACTAGTAATCATCAACTTGGGTGGGAAAATGTTCAAAGTGATGAACCTCAAGTCGATGATGATGATGCGATTCCACTTCGTAGATCCGAAAGGGTCATACGTCAACCGGATAGATGGATTGGTCTAGTCGAATCCGAGGAAAACGTAGCAGGAGATCTCGATGAGCCTCCGAATTTCAAAGCTGCATTATCAGATCCAGAATCTGACAAATGGCTTGAAGCTGCGAATGTTGAAATGAAATCCATGCAAGATAACCACGTTTGGACCCTGGTTGATCTTCCTCCTAACGCAAGAACCGTTGGAAGTAAATGGCTCTTCAAGAAGAAGACCGACATGGATGGAAATGTACACACCTATAAAGCTCGTCTCGTGGCGAAAGGATATACTCAACGTTTTGGCGTTGATTATGATGAGACCTTTTCACCAGTTGCTGACATTAGAGCTATTAGGATTCTCTTAGCCATAGCAGCATACTATGACTTTGAGATATGGCAAATGGATGTTAAGACTGCCTTCTTAAATGGTTACTTGGACGAAGAAGTCTATATGGATCAACCCGAGGGGTTTGTGGATCCAAAACATCCCAACAAAGTATGCAAGCTTCAAAGGTCCATTTATGGACTAAAGCAAGCATCGAGAAGTTGGAATAAACGGTTTGATGAAGAAATCAAAAAGTTTGGTTTCGTTCAAAATCCCGATGAGCCATGTGTATATCGCAAAGCTAGTGGGAGTAATGTTACTTTCCTGGTCTTGTATGTGGATGACATATTGATCATAGGAAAACACATTCCAATGTTGCAGAATGTCAAAAACATCTTGGAAAGTGTTTTGCCATGAAAGACTTGGGAGAAGCAGCATTCATTCTTGGAATCAAGATCTATAGAGATAGAACTAAGCGGTTAATTGGACTAAGTCAAAGTGCTTATATTGATAAGATCTTGAAGCGATTCAAGATTGAGAATTCCAAGCGTGGTATAGTACCTATGCAGGAAGGACTTGGTCTATCGGTCAAACAAGGTGCTTCTGCACCTGATGAGGTGAAGCGTATGCAAAGAGTTCCTTATGCTTCGGCTGTAGGCTCTATAATGTATGCGGTGAGATGCACTAGACCTGACATAGCATTTGCGCAAAATATCGTTAGCCGATTTCAACAGAATCCAGGTGAAAGTCACTGGACTGCTGTTAAGACCATTCTCAAGTACCTACGGGCTACTAGAGATTTGTTTTTGGTGTATGGGGGAAATCCAGATCAAGAGCTCAGAGTGACTAGATACTGTGATGCTGGATTTCAGACTGATAGAGATGACACGAAGTCTCAGTCTAGGTACGTCTTCGTTCTAAATGGAGGCGCTGTGGATTGGAAGAGCAAGAAGCAAACCACAGTTGCTATGTCTGCAACAGAGTCTGAGTACATTGCTCCGTCAGAGGCTGCAATGGAGGCTGTCTGGATAAGGAAGTTTATTAGTGGGCTTGACATTGTCCCCACAAGTAACTTGCCTATCGACATGTACTGCGATAACTCGGGTGCATTAATCATCGCCAAAGAACCCGGAGTTCAAAAGGGCGCCAGGCACTATGCCAGGAGATATCACTATGTTCGTGAGCAGATCGAACTTGGTGAAATAAAATTACTCAAAGTTCACACAGATATTAACTTAGCTGATCCTTTCACGAAAGCTCTATCGAGACCAAAACTTGAAAGGCATGCCGAGGGCATGGAACTTAGATTAGCTGATGTGTCAGTATTTGGATAAGGGATGTTAAACAATTTCTATTTATATAATGAAATAAAGTACTTGATATGTTTGATTTAATTTAATAGTAAATTGTGTCCTATATTTGCATGTTTAATCCTTGATTACTTGTCAAGTATTCTAAATTGTCCATTGTCAATTAACTATATGGGAATATAGTTAAACTAAGACAAAATCTGAGTGAGTGGTTAGGATGGTCCCACCAAACTCACATGGTATTCATTGGATGCATACTGGACTGACCCACTAACGAATTGTCACTTTATGGATCGGCGTCATTAAGTGAAATTCGTAAATGGTTGCTTTATTTATCCTTAGACTTGAGATACAAACAGGTCATGCATGTATGGATTGCACCTACTTGATATAGGTCTAACTATCCTGAATAAGGTAGTACAAAAGGGCTATTTTCAGTAAGTGTAGCACTACTACAAAAATGGCCTTTCTTGACGCTTTTTGCGCGTCAAGAAAGGGCCCAGATGACGCGCAAAAAAGCGTCAAGGAAGGCAGGGTCAAGAATCATCTTGACGCGCAAAATGCGCGTCATCCCGTTTATGACGCGCGAACGATGACACGCATTTTATGACGCGCATTGCGCGTCATAAATGGGCGTCAAGGAAGCCCCTGTCATAAATATTATTATGACACGCATTTTTGCGCGTCAAGAATTTAATTTTCTAATTAAAAAAAATACTTTTTCTAAAATCACTAATTTCCACATTATACAAAATAAAATAGATTTATAACAAAACGATGCATTTCATATATACAACAAACATTACAATATAATGCATTTAATATATATAACAAACATTACTCCAAAATCTATCTCAAGACCCGGTCACAATACTCAATCACCCTATCAACATATTAACCTCAAGTTTAGTAGCAGCAACTCCATCCGGTAAATCTTTACGTTTAGTAGGAGCAACTCCATTCTACATGCAAATAGACAAACACATAAAGACGGTACTTAGATATTATAAAATGAACACCAAATTATATTGAACAGGAAATTAGTTGAACTAGAGAAGCATTCTAGTTTAAAGCCAGATCTATGCTAATCTCTCAAATTCATACCCATCAGATGGATTTAATCTCATGAACTCTTGACTAAAACTGCAGTAGCTTGAAATCATGTAGCCCATATATAACACTCCTGACCATTACTGATGTGCACCAATGAAAAAAAATAAAAATAAATAATATAAAAACTCACTGGTACTGTCAACAAGGGGATGGTCTTTTCCTTCATTGGATATTTAAGATCCATCATCATATCAGCTTCCCAGCTCTGCCCTGCAAAATCGACCCATATTAAGTTACCAAATGGGTCTGTTTTTTTATGTGAATCAAAGCACGACCTGTTCAGATTGAGAGACTGGCTTACCAGATAATATCCTTGAATCTGGGTGGGGATTTTGGAATCCAATATACTTGGCGGCAGTGTTATTTAAAAAGATTATTCGACCGTATTATATAACAATCGATATTTGTCAGGTTTATTAAATTCTAGATACTAATATACTAATAAATTTTGGATTCTCATTATGAGTCAATTAATCAAAGACAACAAGACAACTGTTTCAACTTGCATGCATATAGTAAAGATGTACATACCCATCATATGTGTTTGGCAGATTTATAGTCACCTGAATTAAGCCCCGCAACAGTAGCCAAACCAACACTTCCATCCACATTACCTTCTTTGACAACACCAGCATAAGATTGGGTCCTAGAATCAGCCCCAACATCAAAACCTGATGACACTAACCTGTTGCCCAGCAACACTGTTATTGAAGTTGCCTGCATCACTTTCTGCAAATTCAATGATGTGTAAATAGTAAAAATCAAGAAAAATATATCAAGCTTCTATCTTTCTGCTGTAAGTGTTTGTAAATGAATAGCTAGCACTCTATCATAGAAAATGTAGCAAATTCAATGATGTGTAAATAGTAAAAATCAAGAAGTATGTGACTTGACACGTGTAGTCAAGAGGATTTGTTCCTTCAGTTTTGTGCTGAAGCAGATACCACTGGGCCCCTCATTGGACTAATTAAGATGTTTGCATGGCCGTGCCCAAATGAAATCTAGAGATGTCTCGATTTGCAATTTGGTAATCTTAAGTTAGTTGTGAGAATGAGAAACACAATCGTTAAAGTATGGAATGACTTTGATCCATATCCATATTTAACACGGTGTCGGTAACAAAGGGATAATAAATGACTAAACCATTTAAATACACTTTGAGAAGCTGTACTTAAATATTTCTTGGAGCATTGGCGTGTTGCTAGACGCTAACCAATGTTATTACCTTTACTATTGCAAGCTCAAGTGGGAGCTGTAGGGATATGATCATGTAATAGTAAGCGTATGTCCGGAAATTATTTAAGCCTACGGGGTCACACGTCTCGACACCAAATGTATTAATATTAATTAATAGTTAATTAATATTTATCACGCATTATTAAAGACGAATTAATTAAAAACTAATAGTTAATTGTTAACAGGCCATTAGTTATTAATTAAAGAGAAGGGAATTGGACTAGATTAATTAAGGAACAAGTTGGTGGAGGCCCAAAGGCCTTGTACGAATTCTAGAAATTCATAAGCCTCATAGGGCTCATTGTGTTGCCCTAATCTTGTTCCCTAAGTTATCTAAACCCTATAAATAGAACCCCTTGGTTAAGGGTTTTCAAGACCATTCAATCTAAGTGATTAGAGAAATCCAAAACCCTAATTCTCTCCTCCTCCTCCTCCTCTTCTAAATTTCGGCTAGGGTTTCTAATTCCCTTGAGTTCGAAATTGTCGTTTGACCAAAGCTTGAAGAAGAAGGTTCATGATCAAGTGCTAGCACATAACATTGGTGTGTCATGTGTGCGATCGTAGAGGGATTTGCATTAAATCCTCCAAGAGATCAAGTCAATCCGAGCTCATAAGGTAAACATGTTCTATCCGGTTAGTTAGGTTAAATCATAGGATCGATCCGCTACGTACTCGTGAATAATCTGATAAATAGTTATATAAACCAACATTA
>JBCNJP010013469.1:0-12330 GCA_039602395.1 Deinandra increscens subsp. villosa
AGCGTTAAGTGCAATCACCGGTCACTAAGTAATCGGATAGACAACGTTTGTCTCTTGTGAAAACCAGTCACAACTCCCGTTTATGAGGCTTTCGCGAATTAATTCGCGAAATACGTTTAGCGTCATCCATGCCAATTTTGTCTACGAATGACCAGATGTACGGTGTTGAAATACTCCAATACACAAGGTACTCGTAAAGAAAATGATAGATGTCCTCAGTGGTCAGTGTGCATGCACGGTGTTGAAATACTCCAATGCACACACCTTGGAAGATACCCTGAACACCAAGTGCGGTGTTGAAATACTCCAACACTGATGCATCGGTAAATATGTTCCAAGTTAGACTTGACTAGGATGGCATAATCTATCCGTTTTGCGGCTTACCAGATAGGATTAATTAGTCAGTGTTTTAATTAATTAAACGTTTGACTAAGCTACTCAAGAACCCTATCTCACTCGGGACAGTCAATTTAATAACCTCCTTATTAAAGACTACGCGTCGCGAGGCAATAACCAATTATTTAAAAGTTCGATATTTAAAGATCGAAAAATTCGAGTTCTTAGTCGAATAAAATTGGTTAAGTTATGTCGAGTTTTAATTAATTCAAAAACTCGATTCCAATTGATTGTAAAACAGTTTTAACCATTTAAAACTTAGTTTGGAGTTTTAGTTGGCGTGTTAAACAGTTTAAGACAAGCAACCAAAACGCACATGCAAACAGACACACATTCGGCTTTAGGAGGTTCCGATATTGTCAGAGCCTAATGACAATATCGAAGAAGGTCTGGGACGTAAAATTAAAATCAACCATAGGGATGGAAACAAGCATCCGGCCGACTCCAATGCTCCCACTAGCTTCGACAAGCTCCCACGTTACAATTGGTGTACGTCGGTCTTTAGGTCATGGATACTTGCCATGCTAGGGATCGTTGCATGAACAATCGCCACGATGGGGTTGTCGCATCACAAGCTCGTAACGTTCGTCCAAGGCGAAGGTTAGCTTATACGAGAAAATAAATAAATCCTAATTTATTTACGATACAACTTTTGAACCCAGAAACAAGTGGGCCAAACCAAAACCAAGACATGAATGGGCCAAAATGGGCCAAACCAAAATACGATAACCAATAAGAGCCATAATATGGGTCGAGCCGAATATATGCGTTTTAAACAATCAATTAACGAATTGAAAACGATTGGTGGAATTAAATCGACCAATCATTTGGAAAAGCAATTCGTATAACTTTCGCGACTTTCGGGTTTTAACCCCAGTTCGCGAAATCCACCGGTTTAAAACCGACCGGTTAGGGTTTGCGTGTGGTGATCAAGGCTCTGATACCACTGTTGGGTTTCGGACAGTGGTATACGGGTGCCCGGTGACGTTAAAAAAAAACTTGACCGTTTAATTAAAACATTACCGACCGGGTTTAGTAAATTAAGAGTTAAAACGGATTAAACCGGTAATCCGTTTACGCAGCGGAATAAAATAATTTTACTAATTAAGACGCGTAAACCGTAGGTGTCGAAAACGTGTCAACAGGATCACGATCACCAAAAATAATTAATCACGCAAACACCATTTCGCGGTAAACATTTTAGCGCGAAAATAATAACGATTACATTTAATCGAAATAAAACATCTAAACTAAAATGGAGTTTAGATATACCTTCGCGGTGATCTAACAAACGCTAGAGACACCGAGGAACAACGTGACGACGCTAGGTTTTCACGGAATAACCGATCCGACGTTCGGATCAAATCGTTTAGCAAATCGCCAAAACCGTCTTTAACCGATTCGTTGAAAACTACAACGATTCGGTTTATGGTGGCGACAATCGAGCACCAACGAATAAAGACTATGACGACGTCTAGGGTTTAGCCTAGACGGACGAACGATTATGGCGACAAAGCTCGCACTCGCGATATCGTAACGACGACGACAAGGCGAGTGGTTATGGTGTCGCGCGAAAACGGAGATACGCTAGATCGCGACGGCGATCTAGGGTTTGATTCGCGACGGCCCTAGAAAGGAGGGGCGACGGCGACGGCGGCGACAAGGGCGGCGGCTGGCGACGGCTCCCAAGGTGGTGACGGCGGCGGCGATCTTGAATGATGATGATCCGCCGATGATCGTTTGCAAGAAACGAGAAGCGATCACCAACCGAAAAGCTCCTACGATGAAGAGGTTGGTTGCGAGAAGGAGAAGGAGGGAGGCGGCACTAAAAGTGGCGCAGAGAGAGAGAGGAGGGAGGGAATGAGCAACCAAAACCCTAATCCCTAGCTCTCCTTATATAGGCAACATAGTTGCATCTAGCCCCCTCCTTGTTTATCTTTTTGCAACCAACTATCTAAGTTTACGATTTATTAATAAAACAACTTTTATTAATAAACACACATGTCGTAAACTTCAAGACACACAAATAACTATTTATTTGTTTCACCGTAAAACCCTAATCGATAAATCGAAATGTATTTCTCCGTTTATTATCGCAAGGATAATTATTTGTAATTAAATAAATAATTACACAATTCCGTGAATTACCGGTTAAACAATTTAAGCGGATTTTTATCTCGTTGCCCTCAGTGTAACTCTTTACGGGTCAAACCGGGTCGGGTTCTTGTTGTTGTCGGGTCTGGACAACCATTATCCAACACACATCACCATCAGAGTCTTCATAGCTGCTGTAATTCACATCACCTTCAGGTTTTACATCAGTGTCTTCTTCACCAACTTCAGTTACTTCAGGCTTAAAACCAAGATCTGGTTTTTCTAGTATTGATTGCACCAACTCTTTTTGTTTCAACTTCTCATTCTGATGCACCTTGTGTATTGCAACAACTGAAGACTCCCATTCATCATCAGAACTATCGTCTTTATCCATACAAATGTCCTCAGATTTAGATTCATCTACTAACTCTTCCTCTTTATCAGCCACATAGTCACTGTCTTCGGATTCATCACCTGACCCAACAGTATTGTTCTCATGGGAACTAGTATTGGACCTAATTGGGCTCACATGGGCCCTTAAGAAACCGGGTTAGGCTTCACGGTCACTGGACTGGGCTTCCACTAGTATGGGATTCACGTAAAGATCAATAACAAATTCATAGTTATCACCAACCACGTACATCATATTCATAACATCTTTGTCATCTTCCAATTTTACCAAATGATCTTCAATTGGCATATCTGGAATCTGCCAATATATACTAAACATACGTTTTTTGTAAGAATCAACTTCAAGAGCATAATCACCAATCTCGAATAGCGACATCTTGTCAACATCAATTTCTATCAGCTTCCATTCACCGCCAACATAGGTCAAAACAGGTTCTTCTATGACTTTGCCTCCATAATGCAACTGGATCTTCATTGTATCACGCACTGCGGGAACTGAAGAGGCTGAAGGTTTAGCCATTGATTTCGTATGCAGAATTGAGGACTTAGGGTTTAGATCGGTGTGAGTGTTCGTCGATTATCAGATGGATGGAAAGAGGGTTTTTTTTTCTTTAAAGGATCTACAAATAATCAAAAAAAGAAAAAGAATGCCATGTCATTAGAAAAGCCAAGTGGGTAGTCCACGTAGGATGCCACTTAAGACACCACTAACGGGGTTTAAAAAACTTAACGGATAGTTTATTAAAAAAAATAAGTGAATAGTTGGGACTTTCAGGAAGAATGTTTCCAGTTGGGATTATTGTACGCCAACAACTGATAGTTCGGATTATTTAAATCCAATTTTTTTTAAATAAAAACCAATCGCAGAACATTTACTTAGGCGCCTAACAGGAGAAAATATAAAAAAAACGATTGAAACAATTTCTTTGTGAAATAAAAACTAAACAGGACAATGTACCCACAAATCTGTAGGAAAACCGTTCACAAAATAAAAATAAAATAAATATTTTATTTAGTATGATTACAACAAGGAGAATAAAAGCCTACACTATTATAATACAATGAAAAGAATTTGATGTACTCCTATTACAATTACAAGGAAATGACAAAAGGTTACAAGGAAATAAATGAAATATTATAGGGAAATAAAAGGAAGTGAAATTACAATACAAGTAAATTAAATACAGTTCTAGACAAAAGAAAATGATAACGATTTGAATGAAAAGAAAAGTTGATAGAGAGTTCTGAAAAAGGTTTGAGAAAATCCTTTTGAAATTAGTTTAAGAAAAACAAGAAGGTTCCAAGGAACCTTGGTGAAGGCTTCGGGTCAAAACCCGGGTCCCTTAAAACAAATTTCGGGTCTACCGAGGATCCCGTTTTGTTTCTCAGGGTACAATCGCCTAAACCGTATTGTACGGCCAAGATAACTCTAAGCTTGAAAATACCTTCGAGTTCTTGAAGTTCTCAACGAACGAGATGAAGATTGGAAGAAGGGAGAGAGCAGAGAAGAGAGAAAGAATTATGTGTGAATTCTGGTGTATCTAGCCTCAACTAATGAGATTGTATTTATAGTGGTGAGAGTGACTTGTTGAGCACACAAAAATAATTCGTAGTCAAACTTTGCATTAAACGTCTTCAATGCAAATTGATTTCTAATTAACGCGGTATTACCTTAATTAGCTCAAAACGCGTCTACATCTGTCATTTCGGAGGAACTTCCGCGTAACAGCTATTTTCCGGTTGAACTGGTGCTTCCGGACCAACCTTCCGCTTGAACTTCAACTGGAACTACTGTTCAGGTTGAACTCGGTTCCGCCCGGACCACACAGGTCCGCTTGACCCACTTTCCGGTTGAACTGGTTCCGCCCGAACCTGTTCTTCCGGTTCAAGTCTCCACCCCGCTTGAACCTATCCGCTCGGACTTCAATCGGACCAGCTTCTGGTTGAACTTAAAAACAATAAGGCGGCTCTCGCGGTCGATGCGAAGTGCAAAGTGTGCCATTAAAGCGATCACATTGCGCCTCATACGCCCACGCCACGCCGGCGCGGGTGCGAGTTAGGGGTGCCCCCTCAGGGTCCAAGGGATGTGTCCTACTAGAGGAAACAATAGTTGGTAAGGTTCCCACCTTATAAATCACTTTTGGTTTCATCCCCCAACCAATGTGGGATGAGTTCACATGCTATACTTAGCATTTTCTCTTTTATTTTTGCAGCTTTTAACAGCTTTGAAACCTCAACTTTGAGTATCGATATCTCATTCATACGAGCTCGGATTTGGGCGTAGTTTGATGCATTGGAGAAGCCCTCACAACGTACTATACAAACCTATAAAATACAGAGGCAACAACCTATGTTATCTGTATTTTATTTTAGTTCAAAGTTGGTGAAAAACTCACTTTCACACTTAATGAAAAAACCCATTTTCCACTAGTTTTTATTCCAAAATTCCAACAAAATCAAAGCCATGCTTTTCCATCAAATTCCGGTTGATGCAGATCAAAAGCATAATAGAATGCATTTTTTATGAGAGCAAACTTTGTATCACAAAAACTGATGACCCCATTTGTGAGGAATAACATTAGGATTACAAAACAAAAAAAAAAAAAAAAATTAGTTTCATCTGCCATGTTGTAAATTATCATCCGTCTCTTTTTTTTTCTTCACAAGAGTCATTAAAATAGATAATATTGAGAAGAATAAATGGTTCCCCAACTATGCCTCACACCAAAGATACACGAAAATTCCAGAGTGTTGGGATATGAGGTTGTCATCAAAATACACACATAATAATCAACTAAAGATCCAAAATCAGTATCCTAATAGTAGGATATCAGATCGGGAAATTTTGAGGCATGTGATATAGATTTCATTTAGCATTTTAAAATTTGACTATCTAAAACTACAATTCTTAAATCAAACATGAAGTAGAGTTTAAAATGGAAGAAGTGAAAACAAAGTTGATACAATTGATGGTGGTTTATGGTTACATACTTTGGTGTAATAATCCCTCCAGACTCTACGAGCAATCTGATGACCTCCTAAGTCAAACGCTTTAATTTTATTTTTCTCCAGGTAGTTGAGACTATATGAAAAAGAAAACTGAAATCTTCAATCCTCAACCATCAACAATCATTTTTATGGTTAGAATCAGAGGAATATCAATTTCAGGGTTCCAAAAAAAGATGGTGTTTAACTAAGAAAACCATGTCAATTAAACTCATCGGTCAACAAATTAAGAAATTAAGTTCGAGTTGGGATGTACAAATGTTTGAATGCAGCAAAAGTTTCGATCTGTACCTAAGGTGCTGATTTGTCGTCTTAATCAATTCACTATCTTTTCTCTTTGTCGTCACTTTGTCTTCTTGAATTCTCTTGGATATTTTAGTGTAAAATAGATTGTGTATAACATGTTAAATTTGATGTACAAATTTTCAGAATTTATCCAGAAAATTAATTGCTTGGGCAGTTAATATGAGACAAAATTTGATTCTCTGATAAAAAGGAATTTCGAATTCCTTTGTACGCTCCCCTTATATAAAATACGATCAAATTCTCTGTAATCATAAACACATACAATTTCTTGAATCATCTAATCTGATTTTATCCGATCATTATCTAGTATCCACTCCATTTAATTGATCTGAAAGCGAATTCTCGTGTCTTCATAACTCTAGAATATATTCTTTAAAAAAATGAAGGAGATGGATCTGGAGGTCTGTTTAAGGGAAAGAGAGAAATCGCTGGGTAGACAACTCTTAACATCGATGATGGTTAGAAATTAAGGGGAAATGGCGATGAGAGTTTAGTAGAAGAAAGTGACGATTGAAATTCCATTGTTAATTTTAGATTTATGAACGAAAGAGAGATAGAGATGGAGACTGGTGCCAAACTGAGATAGGTATGCTTTCCAGGAAGAGACGCGTGGCTATCCTGGGCTACCCCAGATGTTCCATTAAATATCTATTCATTTAATTTATTGCTTGCATGTGTCATTCATTATGTATTCATGTGCATTCAGTGGCGGATTCAGGATTTGCATTAAGGCGGGGCAAAATGGGTCAAACTGAAACTGGCCTGAGTGAAACGGGTCGGATTAAAGCGGACAAGGTCCAAAAATAAATTTTCTTATAGGAATATCGTTTATGATCATAAAGTATATTTTGGTGTATATTTATTTCTTTAAAGAAAATAGTTAAATCTATATACTTGAAAACTTAAGAAAGTAATAAAATTATATGTAAAGTGTATGAATTGTCTATATAATTTATAGTCTTCAGTTTTAAAAAGATATTAATGTCATACGATATTTGCAAAACTTGACATGTTTAATCCCCACTCTTAACTTTTTAACTTTTCAGTTAAATGGATGAAAGATGTCTAAAAAAACCATTAGTTTTGAAAAAATAAATTGTAAAAGGAAAATAGATAATAACTACTATAATATACCAAAGCATTTTGTTGAGGTAGAATGAAAAGGTATAGAGGGAAAGGTAAATTATGTAAAAGAAATTAAATAAATGAAAAGTAAAATTGAGAAGTGACAACACAAACATGTGTCACTATGTCAACTTTAAGCTTTAAGAGATGTAGTTAAAATAAACCATTTTTTTTTCTTTTTTTTCTTCCTTCTTCTTCGTTTGCAAACACAGTAATGAATTGCAGGTTTTTTTTTTCTTAACTTACAAGATTTGCAGGTGTCAATAAAATCTTCAGGGGCCTTCTACAAAAGTATTAAGGGGTCTGCTATAAAATTAAGGGTCTTTCTCAATTACTAGAAAAAGTTCAAGTCTCGGGTTGGTTGAGCGGGGGCCTTTCCCCCTCTCATCATGTACTGAATCCGCCCCTTTGTGCATTTGTTGCTTTGCATATGTATGGTTAAGAGTGTTTGATTGTGAATGATTCTTGTATTATTCACCAAAATACAACCCTATATATACACAAAGTAATTACACAACGCACCCTTGACTAACTACGAAGATTACATAAAATATATATACACTAATACGCCCCCTCAGTTGGAGCGGGAGGAGGACGGACGCGTAAACTGTCACGAAAACTGAAAAATAGAGGCCGAGGAAGTCCCTTGGTAAATATGTCAGCATACTGAAACTCCGAGGGAACATGAAGGACCCGTATCTCACCAACTCGAACCTTCTCGCGAACAAAGTGTATATCAATTTCAACATGCTTGGTGCGTTGATGTTGCACAGGGTTGCCAGATAGATAGACCGCCGAGACATTATCACAATACACGACAGTGGCAGTACAAAGAGGAATATGAAGCTCTAATAATAAATTCTGTATCCAACTAACCTTCGCTACGGCGTTTGCGACCCCCCGATATTCAGCCTCAGCCCCTGGATCTCGAAACGGTAGTCTGACCTTTAGATGACCAGGATAATAAATTATCACCCATAAATACACAATAGCCTGATGTCGAGCGACGGGAGTCAGGACACCCACCCCAGTCAGCATCAGAGTAGGTTGTAAGAGAGCTAACTGAGGATGGAGTAATGTGAACGCCATGATCTAATGTGCCATGTAGGTAGCGTAGAATGCGCTTCATGAACTGCAAATGCGGCTCCCGTGGGGCATGCATAAATAAACATACTTGCTGAACAACATACGAAATATCTGGGCGAGTAAAGGTCAGGTATTGTAATGCCCCTGCTAAGCTCCTATACAACGTGTCATCTGCAAATAAGGGGCCATCTGTAGCACTCAATTTAGAGTTAGTGTCAACCGGTGTGGCAAATGGTTTACACGAACTCATAGAGGCACGCTGAAGAATGTCCCGGGCATACTGGGACTGATGCGAAAAATAGTCCAGAGGCATCTCTGGTCACTGTAATACACAAGAAATGATGGAGAGGCCCTAAGTCAGTCATAGCAAACTCAGCTGATAAAATCGTAATGAGAGACTGCAAAAACCCTAAATCCGAGGCTGTAATCACAATGTCATCAACATATAAAAGTAAATATGTTGTGTGTATGCCGTGGCGATACACAAAGAGTGACGAATCAGAAAGACTACTCCGAAATCCCTTTGCAATAAGGAAGGTGGAAAACCGGGTGTACCATGCACGAGGGGCCTGCTTCAGACCATAAAGCGACCGCTTAAGTTGGCAAACAAAATCTGGATAAGTCTGATCATAGAACCCGGGGGGCTGCTGCATGTAAACCGTTTCAGCTAAGTCACCATGCAGAAACGCATTTTTAACATCTAACTGATGGATAGGCCACTGACGGGAGACGACAATGGATAAAACAGTGCGAATGGTAGCCGGTTTAACAACCGGGCTAAAGGTCTCCATACAATCAATACCCACAGTCTGTGATTTTCCATTCACAACCAGCCGTGCTTTATAGTGTTCCAAAGATCCATCAGATTTAAACTTGTGCCGGAACAACCATATGCATCTAATAATCGGATGTCCCGGTGGCCTAGGTACCAATTCCCACGTATGATTATCCTGCAATGCCTTAAATTCGTCGGCCATGGCACGACGCCAGTTTGGATCAGCTAGCGCTTTGGTGTACGAGGTAGGAACGGGAGAAATAGGAGAGGAAGTCTCGGCATGAAGATTCAACCTAGAGACGGGTTTAAACACCCCAGCACGTGCACGTGTGGTCATGGGGTGAGTGGGAGGTGGTGGCTGATGGGCATTGGCGGGTGAGGTAGTATCGGGCGTGGGAGAATGGGTCGAGGAGGGGGAATCGGTGGATGAGGAGTGGGCCGGAGAGGTAGTGGGAGTTGGGTGGGCCGACGATGGGCTGATGGGCGAAGTGGGCGGAGATATTGGGCCGATATGATTGGTGTGGGCCGGTGTGGTGTGCGAGACAGGAGATGGGACGGGATTAAATGGGGAAGGAGGATCGGAATCGATGGAAGTGGTGGTTGATGAGGCATGTTCGCCAAACGGAAAGACAGTTTCATCGAAGATGACATGTCTAGATATGTGGACCCGACCGGTATCGGGATCGTAACACCGGTAGCCTCGGAAGTTGTTTGGGTATCCCAAGAAAATGCAACGTTTGGACCTAGGGGATAATTTGTTGGGTTGGGTTGCTGAGAGGTTAGGATAGCACGCACACCCGAAGGTGCGAAGATGGTCATAGGTGGGATGGCGGAGATAGAGGATATAGGCGGGTGTATTAAAGTTTAAGCGTTTGGTGGGAATGATGTTGTGAAGATACGCTGCCGTATGTAGAGCTTCCACCCAGAAAGGCGGGGGAAGTCTAGCTTGCATTAGCATGGCGCGAATGATATCATTTAGGCGACGTACCATACACTCGGCCTTGCCGTTTTGAGGAGAAGTTTGCGGACATGAAAAACGAAATATAAGGCCGTTAGCTGTTGCAAAATTGTGAAACTCCCTATTGTCAAACTCGCCCCCTAGGTCACATTGGAATTGTTTTATGGTTTTATTAAATTGAGTTTGCACCAACTTGTGAAATTTAGCGAATGTAGGGAAGGTCTCAGATTTGAATTTCAAAGGATATACCCAAACAAAGTTCGAAAAATTGTCAATTAATACCATGTAATATTTATATCCTGTTTTGCTAAGAATAGGTGAGGTCCACAGGTCACAATGAACAATATCAAACGATTGAAAAGTAACAGACACTGAATCATTAAAAGATAATCTTTTGCTATTGGAAATTTGACAAGTATGGCAGACATCAAAATGCTTGTCTTTATTACATTTAATAAAATTACAAGACAGCAAAAAATCTAAGACTTGAGCTCCTGGATGGCCAAGCCTGTTATGCCATAAATGTGAAGTAGAAGGTGCCATGCAAGCTAGAACGGGCGGCGTCGGGGACGTGAAAGGATAGAGATCACCGCTACTGTTGTGGCGGGAAATGAGCCTGCCAGTATGAAGTTCCTTCAAAGAAAAACCGAAAGGGTCAAATTCGACACTAACATGGTTATCTTTGGTAAATTGGCGAACCGATAACAAATTTTTTATAATGTTCGGGGTAAAAAGAACATTTGTTTATTTATAGGAATGGGGTGGTATGTGGTGGAGAGTACTACGTGATCCATGAACGGGCAACGTATTGCCATTGCCAACAGAAATAAAAGGTATATTAGAATAAGATACGGGGTTTTGAAAAATACCTGGGTTATTAGTGAGGTGTTGCGAAGCTCCAGAATCCATGACCCACATATTATTGGGCTGATAAAACTGTTGGGCCTGATATGCCTGGCCCAGTTCGGTTGGATTAAGTGCATCATAGTTAGTTGCTAGTTGGGCCTGTGGTGCACCTTGTTGGGCCATATTGGGTGGACGGTTATAGTAGGTAGGAGAGGACTGGTTATGGTTGGTGGGCTGTGGACTAATGGGGCCATAATGTGGCATAGAGGGATAAACCGTGGGTGGGGGTTGCGCAGCCCAAGGCTGTTGTTGGACAGGAGCATAGGTGGGGGGGGGGGGGGGTATGCAAAATTGTTGTTCCTGCCCCTATTGCCTCCACGTCCTCCTCTGTTATTTCGTCGACCCCCTACCACCTCTATTTGACATTCGGTTATAATTATTGTTGGAGAATTGGTACTGTGGGAAATTTTGAGGTTGGTAATTTTGGTGTGGAGGTTGGTAATTTTGGTTTTGGGTGGGTTCAAGGGGACGGTTTTGTGGCGGGTTTAGAGGGTTGATTGGGGGGGTCGAGGGTTGATTTTGAGAGGAGAAAAGGGCAGTGTTTGATTGATTTTGTCTAGCAGCGAGACGCTGGACTTCGAGGTGCACCATGTTTCTAGCCTCATCCCACGTAGGACTAGACTGATTTATGAAACTAGCAACGGTGTCATATTCTGAAGGGAGCCCGCAGACAAGTTGCAACACCATGCGGTTTTCCTCGACGGTTCGCCCGAGATCATTTAATTGAACCACCAGATCGTGAATGCGCTGAAAATACGCATCCATTGAAGAACAGGCTGCCAGAGTGATTGTAGAGAATTCCTGTTCCAGTGCGGCGGCTCAAGAGGCCTTACTATTCTGGTGTATTTCCTGCAATTTCAACCAAGTGGCTCGAGCAGTAGCCTTAGTATCTAAAATACGAACCAATGAAGCAGCATCAATGGATCCGTAGATCCATTGGAGAACCACTGAATCAATTTCAGACCACACCTTGTAGGTGGGATCAGTGGTTGCAGGTGGTTCCGTACCATCTATTTGGTTGGATACCTGATAGGCCTTGACATGAACGGTAAACAGCTTCACCCATTGAGTGTAGGTGATAGTTTTACCATCGAGGACACGTACCTTTTGTTGTATATTCGTTACCGTATAAACACGATTGAGTGTGTCTGTGAGTTCTTTGAGTGCGTCAGCCATGAGATCGGTAGCGTGGTATCGTCGGTGTGCCGCTTGTAGGTCCGAGATCAAACCAAGAACACGATATCTAATCACAAACGAGTGCGGAAAC
>JBCNJP010013470.1:0-12330 GCA_039602395.1 Deinandra increscens subsp. villosa
ATTTAACCACAAAATCAAGCTTACTTGGGGTCTAATTTAACCAACATAACCCCTCCTCATAGTCATGCATCTATTTCAAGAAGTGGGTTAAACCCATTTCATATATTCCATTCAAAATCATCAATTGCTAGCATGCAACCTAAATTTCGAGCCCCATGGAAACATATACACCACATATAACAAGTCTTACACACCAATTTAACCTCTAAGTGATATCCACGAAATTAAACAACTTTGTGAACAACTTACTTGACAAGGAAACAAGAGTTGGATAAGGATTTCGTGGTCTATGAGCCGCTAATATCTCAATTTCGGCCCTCCCCTCTCGAAATCCACCTCCGACGAGCTTGATTTGGTGCAAAATCTCAAGAACTAGGGTTTCTCCCTTTTTCTCTTCTCTGGTCGCGATCTCCCCCCTATGGGAGCTTCCTGATCTTTTTTTTCTTTTCTTTTAATCACCATATTGCCACTTTAGTCCCTCCTCTAAATCCCCCTTATCAAATCATGCCATAACTTATATTTACAACTCAAACCCTTAAACTTTCATGTTTCATCCATTCTGTTACTTACTTAGAATTTCAGTAACTAATTAAACTTTAATTATTATTAAACCGCTCACACCCGAAACAAAATAATAATTTAAGGCAAATTTGGATTTTGGGATGTTACAGTGACACAACCTCCCAGAAATAGATCAAGGACCATATTGTTAATGGCATTAGCTGTTTTATTTTTGGGACAGACAATTGTTCGCTCCGACAAAGAGGTCACATCTGGATTTTTGAGGAAATCATCATCGTAGATAAATTTGATCAGGTCAAGGAGTGTGTTATCTGGTGGAGGAAGCAGGAACTTTTGAGGAATGTCAACTATCTTTGAAGAACTACTTGTACCGGTGGTTGACTTTCCGACTAAACCGTCACCTATAGATAGTATCCAATCAGAAAACGCCTGTGCGTTAACTCTGTCCATTGAATTTAATGGTGATCTAGACACCCGCATATTTTCATGTAGTCTCATGAGTGTAAAGAATTTCCAGACCTTTGATTTTGTGATAGACAAAGAAATTATTTCATCTTTCGAAGCCCTACTCTTGATGGGTAGTGTTTGTCTAAAATCACCTCCAAGAAGCACCGATAAACCACCTAAAATCTCGTCCTGTTTATCAAGAAGATCACGTAGAGTTTTATCTAAACACTCGAAACACCTTCGATCGGTCATAGGAGCCTCATCCCAAATAATAAGACTTGTTTCAGATAAGAGCTGTGAAAGCTGAGTACCCTTCTTAATATTACATAATGAATCAGGTTTAACATCAATTGGAATCCTGAAACGTGAGTGAGCTGTTCGGCCTGAAGGTAATAATAAAGCTGCAATTCCAGATGAAGCAACAGCAAGCACAATAAGGCCTGAGGATCTAAGCGCAGATATGATGGCTGTCCATAAGTAGGTTTTCCCAGTACCTCCGTGTCCATAGACAAATAACAGAACCTGTTCACGCGCATATATTTTATCAGTCACCATAGTAAATATGTTCCTTTGTTAGTTGTTGAAGTTTGATGACATAGTCTTGTATAAATCCCGTAACATATCACGGTTGTAGTTTTTCTCTTCACTAATCAAACGGTTGCTTAGAACAGAGACCATCTCTGAAGGTGGCATGGGAAGGCCGAAGGTAGATAAAGAATGAGAGCCGGAACTTGATTTCAGAAGCAATTCAAGTTCAAAGAGCACATGCTGCTGTAAAAATTGAGGCGTAATTTCATACTGGTTGGTGGCTGATGTATTATGGAAGTTATATGTAATGTCGTCGCTCATCTTTGACCAGAATCTATTCCAAAGATTCAAGGTTTACTTCCGTTAGACAAATCCGTTAGTTACGTTATAAGTGTTAACTTAGTAACTAATGCATAACTAGGCCGAATACGTCCACGACATTTGGTTGATCACCGAACCCGCCCATATGTGCTATGTGTCCATTTATGGTTGTCAATACGTGCAATGTGATTTAAATGCATGATTTAATATTATGAATAGCATGACAAATTGTAAATCCTTGATTATGTGACAAATTTGTATGTTTTAGGTTTCCAGCGAAACTACCGAGCGAAACTATAGTGTCGCCCGGTAGTTAGCTAAACTGCCTGATTTATTCATAATCAGAGCCAGTTTCGCCGGCCAGCGAAACTGCCAGCGAAACTAGCCTCTGATATAAATAAACTTAATAAACCCTAGTTTCTCCATTTGCCTCATTTCATCACAAACACACACACACTCCTCTCTGGAACCTGGTCAGCCGAGAAAGTCACCCAAGGACCAAGATCTCAGCCCCTAGGCCATCATCTCATCTCATCTATCGATTCTTGATATCAAACGTGAGTCCCAAAACTATGTTTTATGCTTTTCTATGTGTTTTCTTCTTAAAGCATGATCAAACCTTCATGAAAACTTGTATGCTTCTGAGATAATGCTTAGGAATGCTAGATCTATCATAAAGTTAGCAACTTTGCGTATGAAATCCAGCCATGATAGAGATTTATGCTATTTTAGCCATTTTAGGGTTTTATATGTATTTTGGGTGATTTGATGACAAAATGCATGTTTAAGGTGTTAAAGCTTGCTGATTTATGTTGGTAAATGCCTATGTATGCTAAATAATGAATTGCATGTAAGATCAGAAGCTGTTAGGTTGATTTTTAGGCAAATCCGTATGTTTTTTCGCGACCAGCGAAACTGTGTGTTCTCTGGGCGAAATTGTCCAGCGAATTTACTTGTTCATTCAGCGACACTGTCGAGCGAAACTATAGTGTCGCTAGCGAAACTGACCCGACCAGCCCGAACGAAACTACCGAGCGAAATACCTGAACGAAAGTTCAAACCAGTTTCCCTGCGAAACTAGGCTAGCGAAACTGCGTCAGCAGTTTCGGGCGAAACTAGCCTAGCGAAACTGTGTCACCGGGCATTGCCTAGCGAAAGTGCTGCCCGTGCACCCAGCGAAACTGCCTAGCGAAACTGTGCTAGCGAAACTAAGACCTGACCTGAAAACCAAACTTGTGAAATTTGCTTAAGTGTTATGCCATGACTTACATGATTATCGGTGTCGTGTGTCGATATGTCGTGTCGTGTGTCGATATGTCGATATGTCGTGTGTCGATATGTCGTGTCGTGTGTCATAGTGTGTCGATATGTCGTGTCTTAGCTTAACGTGCTATGTTATGGGCCATAGTGAACGTTGTTTGAAATGAATTAGACACAAGACTAATATATAAGACCTAAATGAATTATAGGTCTTCATTAAGAAATCAACCCAAGGATAATTAAGCAAGTCTAGCCGAGCAACCAAAGGTGAGTGTCACAAACCCGCAAGATACGATCCCGTTAGGGACGGAAAGAACAACTTAAAAACAATGCTGACAAAACTTACGAGTGCTGAGCACCGGACGAATAAAAGTCGACTGTTTTTCACCAAAGTGTTTATGGGGACACTTGGGGAGGAATTCAGGTCGCTGTTTACGAAAAATAAAACTGATAAATGATTTCCGGGTCCGAAAGGAAACCCTAAGTGAAATGTTTTAATATGGCTAGCATAGGTTAAAGGCTTTAAACCAAATGATATCACATGATTTCTAAGGAATGTTTTGTTTAAATAAAAAGTCCTCATAATTAATTGTGCCATTAATTCGTGGAAGCGAGGGGATGTTGGGTAGATCTACTGGAGTTTGACAAACTCCGCTCCGGGGCACTGGAGGTGCACGGGGAACAATATCAGCCTATTTGACACCGTGATCCCAAGAGGAGGACGCGGGGGAGGCAAAGAGAGCAGTGACGAAAGTCCGCAAATAAAAATAAATGACGGTGGAACACCGCAAAATAAATAGTCAGCTTGGTACAATCTTCCTTAGTGCATGAAACGACGGATTAGCTACCCGCGATATCGGTTGAGTTCTTTAATTCTTACAAGACTAAGCGCATATTAAATAATCGGTAATTGACGTTTAAAAGCATCGTCTTTCATAAAACAAATATTACGTATGTATATGTTGACAAAGAAAATGATTATGAGACCGGGCCAATGCATGACAAGCCCACCGTGAACTCACCAGCCTTTTGGTTGACACTTGCGTGGTTTTGACTTTTGCAGATCGCTGAGGAGTATCCGGAGCAGGTTGACATGGCTCAAGAAAATGTTTACTTTTATTTGAACTAACTTGGGAATTTATATAACAATTTATGTTTTGTAATTAAAGCACGCGGTTAGTGCTAAGATATTTATGTTTACATTCCGCTGCGTAACTTTTGAAACTGTTTTATTTATGAACATTTGGACTTTACTCTGATTCGTTTAGTATTTGTAACTAATGGTTGTGGTCCTGGTCTAGTCGCGCCCCTTAACGGTATAAACTCCGTTAGTGGTTAATTGGGGGTGTGACATCTATACCCGACCCGTTTGACCCGTCAACTCATTATTCAAAATTTCCATTCTTTAGGCTTATTTCCTGCTGCAATTCCTTCATGATATCATTACCTTGGCACACACATGTTGTGCCAAGCCGCTTGATTATTCTCGTTGGGACCATTTAAGGACTATAACTCCATAGTTCCTTGCTTCATCTCAACTTCACAGCTCAACCCAAACGGGTCATAAATCACTAACTTTCAGCTTGGTCATACTAAATGACCGTTACCCCCAGTACATCCCAAACAACCTAACTCATTTAAGCCAATTGTAGTCTATTATTTCAATTCACAATCACAATGTAAAATCATTTCCTACACATGATAACTAACTGCTACGGGTTACATTACAACTGTTAGTCTAACATCTAAAGGTTATATACCTTCATCTTTACCCTTACGGGTCACATTACAATATTCCACATAATTTTCACATACATCTTATGCCCACAATGCCCCTACCGGGTCATTCTCTACTATTTTATCCAACCGGTCATTTAACACATTCTTATGCTTAATATGCAACATGTATACACTATCATAACCCAAATGGGTTATTTTCCTACTAATACACCCAAACACGTCACTTTACACTCATCATACGTCAGTTACACATTCTTAACCCAAACGGATCATTTTCTGCTATCATACCCAAACACGTCACTTTACACTCATCATACGTCAGTTACACATTCTTAACCCAAACGGATCATTTTCTGCTATCATACCCAAACGGGTCTTATGCCACTTTTACACACCACATACTTCATATATACACTCTTAACCCAAATAGATCATACGCCTATTTACACACAACATGCTTCATCCATAATATACAACTAACTAATTATCTCGCTCATGGTCAAACCACATAATATATATATATATATATATATATATATATATATATATAATGCAACATACTAAATTAACAACTCATGTGTTATCTCGAGTCTTCCATTCCAGCATTCCTTGATGGCTTGAGCTCCCACCACATTCACCTATAATTAGTTGAGCCTTAGCTTAATAATCCACAACATAATCATTCTTGATTCTCAAGTACCTTACTAACTATTATTGTCAAAACTACACACTTTCAAGTTCAAAATCTCTTTTAGGCATTTTCACAAACACTTGGTGTGCATGAAAAATACATAATCTATCGCATTGATCCTTAACATACTAGCTTACCCCATTTCACATACTAACATCACAAGTAACAATTCAAGATATGATTAACAGATTTAACCACAAAATCAAGCTTACTTGGGGTCTAATTTAACCAACATAACCCCTCCTCATAGTCATGCATCTATTTCAAGAAGTGGGTTAAACCCATTTCATATATTCCATTCAAAATCATCAATTGCTAGCATGCAACCTAAATTTCGAGCCCCATGGAAACATATACACCACATATAACAAGTCTTACACACCAATTTAACCTCTAAGTGATATCCACGAAATTAAACAACTTTGTGAACAACTTACTTGACAAGGAAACAAGAGTTGGATAAGGATTTCGTGGTCTATGAGCCGCTAATATCTCAATTTCGGCCCTCCCCTCTCGAAATCCACCTCCGACGAGCTTGATTTGGTGCAAAATCTCAAGAACTAGGGTTTCTCCCTTTTTCTCTTCTCTGGTCGCGATCTCCCCCCTATGGGAGCTTCCTGATCTTTTTTTTCTTTTCTTTTAATCACCATATTGCCACTTTAGTCCCTCCTCTAAATCCCCCTTATCAAATCATGCCATAACTTATATTTACAACTCAAACCCTTAAACTTTCATGTTTCATCCATTCTGTTACTTACTTAGAATTTCAGTAACTAATTAAACTTTAATTATTATTAAACCGCTCACACCCGAAACAAAATAATAATTTAAGGCAAATTTGGATTTTGGGATGTTACAGTGACACAACCTCCCAGAAATAGATCAAGGACCATATTGTTAATGGCATTAGCTGTTTTATTTTTGGGACAGACAATTGTTCGGTCCGACAAAGAGGTCACATCTGGATTTTTGAGGAAATCATCATCGTAGATAAATTTGATCAGGTCAAGGAGTGTGTTATCTGGTGGAGGAAGCAGGAACTTTTGAGGAATGTCAACTATCTTTGAAGAACTACTTGTACCGGTGGTTGACTTTCCGACTAAACCGTCACCTATAGATAGTATCCAATCAGAAAACGCCTGTGCGTTAACTCTGTCCATTGAATTTAATGGTGATCTAGACACCCGCATATTTTCATGTAGTCTCATGAGTGTAAAGAATTTCCAGACCTTTGATTTTGTGATAGACAAAGAAATTATTTCATCTTTCGAAGCCCTACTCTTGATGGGTAGTGTTTGTCTAAAATCACCTCCAAGAAGCACCGATAAACCACCTAAAATCTCGTCCTGTTTATCAAGAAGATCACGTAGAGTTTTATCTAAACACTCGAAACACCTTCGATCGGTCATAGGAGCCTCATCCCAAATAATAAGACTTGTTTCAGATAAGAGCTGTGAAAGCTGAGTACCCTTCTTAATATTACATAATGAATCAGGTTTAACATCAATTGGAATCCTGAAACGTGAGTGAGCTGTTCGGCCTGAAGGTAATAATAAAGCTGCAATTCCAGATGAAGCAACAGCAAGCACAATAAGGCCTGAGGATCTAAGCGCAGATATGATGGCTGTCCATAAGTAGGTTTTCCCAGTACCTCCGTGTCCATAGACAAATAACAGAACCTGTTCACGCGCATATATTTTATCAGTCACCATAGTAAATATGTTCCTTTGTTAGTTGTTGAAGTTTGATGACATAGTCTTGTATAAATCCCGTAACATATCACGGTTGTAGTTTTTCTCTTCACTAATCAAACGGTTGCTTAGAACAAAGACCATCTCTGAAGGTGGCATGGGAAGGCCGAAGGTAGATAAAGAATGAGAGCCGGAACTTGATTTCAGAAGCAATTCAAGTTCAAAGAGCACATGCTGCTGTAAAAATTGAGGCGTAATTTCATACTGGTTGGTGGCTGATGTATTATGGAAGTTATATGTAATGTCGTCGCTCATCTTTGACCAGAATCTATTCCAAAGATTCAAAGGGTTTGTAACATCACAGAATAGAAGAAGTTGTACAAATAATGAACGCAGTTCTCGTGATGTAGCAGAGATAGAAGCCTCAGATAATGCGGTCTCCCATTCAATATCGTTGCCTAAGAAACCCAAACGTTCACATGCTGCACGATATGTTGGGTAAACATTGTTTGAAACTGTCCTTAATTATTCAAATGAGGTACAACCTTTCTGAACACCTAAAAGCTGCCGCATAAAAAATATCTCTCCACATGTTGGATGTACATAGATAAGCCGTCCTATTTATGGAGTTTTCTTGCTTAGTCGACGTGCCCAAAAGCGGCCATTCTCCACCCGCCGATATTCTGATAAGTAATCGATGTATCTAAGATGTCTGCCACTAACATCAGATGTATTGTTTGAGAACCATTCAGTTAAAGTGGTTTTCTTTATCACTGGATTATTCACGACACCTTGTAAGTTATCCGTGTCTCTGAATGACACGTTCTGCATACCAGCCTCATGAACAGCTAAGACCTGAACAACCGGTTCCCTGTGATGTATTGGAAAATTCAAAATACGCCACGCAGCCTCATGAGGACATATAAAACGGCCGTCAACAAAATTTTTTATTTCATCCACACACGGGACTTTTGAAGTCTGAGCCTCACCATCTGTTGACATAGTCTTTGTGATAGCAAAACGAATACGGTCTGATCCCTCTGATATGTACTTAAACAGATACTTAATAAGCATATTCCACCCACAATATTCCACATTAATGTGAGCATCAAAATGTAGGCACAAACTCTTATTGTAAGGAACAACGAATTTACTGTCCAATGGTGGCCCACCTCTAACGGATGGGACACGCTTCGATGATCTTTTGTAGTGAACATACCAGTTGTCATCGAAGCGTGTAAGAGGTTCGTAGTCTTTCGGAAAATGTTTAGAGCAGAGTCCGTTTTTCATACATAGTGCATTTGGAAATGCGGATCCACAAGGCCCATGCATCATTGATTCAGTAATAATTCTGTAGAGATCAGGTTCTTTACAGAAATCAGGTATTTCAGCTGATATGAAAGGGTCAATGTCTTTTGCTTCAACAATCTGATCTTTTTTGGAAACCCAGATAAGGGTATGACAGTGAGGAAGACCCCTTTTCTGAAATTCAATAGTGTATAGAACTGTATAGGAGAAATAAGCATCAGACACATAGTATTTGAATTCAGTAAATAAAGGAAAAAGTAAAAAATAGAGTGATGAAAGTACATACCTGCTGTGACAGAGCCGAAGGTCCGTTTTGATTTGAGGAAACTCAGAAAGCTCTCAAATTTTAGTTCGAAAACTCTCGCGATAACATCAGGACGTTTTTTCCCAACAAAAGGAACAGTTGGAACAGATTTTAAGTAGTTTGTAATCTCAGGCCAGTTTGCATTACACGTGAATGTAATAAAAAACTGAGGGTTACCATAGACACGGCATATTGCTAATGCGTCCTGATAATGTTTGTACATATACCTAGGCCCACCGGTAAATGATGATGGTAAGATAACTCTTTTTCCTACTGATTTTCTTGAGGTGTCACCACGTGAAATTGCATCGTACAACCCATGCAAAAAGTCATTTCGGAAGACAGCCTGATTTCTGTGTATGTATTCAAGCCTATTCTGTTCTATAGACACATATGCATCGACCAAATACTGGTGGTACAGCCGATCACCGTTCAACACTAAACTATAGACATCAGCCCGATCGTGGATCTGATAACTGTAGTACATGTTTAGAGTAAGTTGACTTCGAGTGGCGGCTACCGATTGTGACCTGCCCTCTACAGTAACAACAGGGCGAGAGAGAGGCCTAGAGGCTGACGGAGGAATTCAAAGCCTAAGGCTGGGAGACCAGCCGTGGTCTGCATAGGGAAATAGGAGTGGGTACTGTAATGCCATATAAGTAGGATGAAGTTTTCTGACCCTCTGAGCGAAACCATCTTTATTATGAATTATAATATCAAAGTCAGTAGCAAATTCATCATCACTATAAACGATAGCACCAAGGGTACCCCTAGATGGAAAGTCATAACACCTCTGCGACTTTGAATCATATAACCGAATACAAAACTAAGGAACCTGTAAGGATGAACATATATCTCTAGCGGTTCTAAGCAGTTTTACAAATCCATTAACTTCATTCAAAACATGTGTTAGTACTCCTATAATTTTAGAATAAACACCGGAGGTATCTTGGATATAAAAAATGGACAATCTATTAGCAACCTCATGATCGGTATCATAAAGATACAGTTGCATAAACTGAGGTTTCTTAGTTGGAGGAGGGCATATGGAACCTATCCAATGTGAAACCTGGCCTTGTATTTTGAATACGTATGGACCTTTTTTCTTATTAATCTCCTCATCAATATTGGCCCCAAACGAAGTCATAGGAAACATAGAATTATACCTTCGTATATTAGTAAGGAAATAAGTATTATTGAAAAGAGCTAAAAGTTCATCTGGAGGTTTTGGCGGTAAGGGAAGCACAACCTTACCGCATCTACAACAGATAGAATACCTTGGTCTTTCACGCTTTGGACGTGACTTTAGGCGTTCCTCTAACTAAAAATAGGCACCACAAAACTCACACACCTGATCACACTGACCTAAAGAAATGTATTTAGATGATCTATTATGTGAGGCTTCAAAAGTATCCGGGTCAGCGCGTGTATCTGACATCGGGTTTAAATTTTCAGATGTTGACGCGTATGTATCAGTAACCGAATGACCGTTATTAGGTATAGGTGCTGTGGTAAGAGAAACTGGTGTTGAACTGTTAATATCTAACGCATTTGTGACCTGATGATAATGATAAGAACCTAAGTGGTCTGTTGAGGAAATACCCCTTTTGCGTGACATTTGTTGCAACCGCATAATGTATAAGAAACCTTTAACATATTTTCACAAAAATATAAACGTAACATAAGAAGGCGTTTATAGAGTGTGTTTTTAAATTTGTAGTAAATAAACATGTAGTAGGTAACAAAGGGCCAACTTTCAGACAGTAGACCATACACAATATGTTAACGTGTTTAAAGAAGTTAAACTGTAACTCGGTATACGTATTACCCTAGACAGTGGGTAAAAAGCACTCTAAATAAGTAACTCGGTGAACCAAAAATAACTTATAAACAAAGAGGAACATTTGTATAAAGCTGCAGCCAAACAACATAAATGTAACTGCCACAAATCTAGAAAATGCGGTGCAAGGGCTGATAAAACTGTGTGAGGTTTCATATTTGGCAGGTCCTTGTAGTAATCTACTCAGCAGGAGTTTATATTTTACAATAAAATATAAGTAGTCTATGTAGACACCCACCTAACCTAAAGGTGAAGATTAAAAAACAGTATGAGAAAGTAATAAAGACGTAGAAGAAAATTATTTTTTTATAAAAAAAGCTGTCTCTATAGGTTAAAATTAGAAAAGAAAACATATAGTTGTTAAGTTGATCATATTATTCAAAGAACAAAAGCTTATTAAAATGAATGGTGGGCAAACCTAATATAGCTAGTTGTTCACCATAAGGGACGTCATAACTTCGTAACCGACTACTGAACATTTCTTATCTGCTAGCGTAAGAAAATCAGAGAACTGTAACATATAATTCAATGAGTAAGTGCATGTACCTATTAGGAAGGCCGATTTATAAATTACAACCAAAACAGAGAGAACTTTTATGCAGAATAGCATAGAACACCTAAACCGGATCAAACTATACTAAAGGCCAACAAATGGTGACATAAAATAATTCCTTCGAAACCTAAATCAAACACATTCCTAGAAAGAAAAAAAATAAGAAAAAAATATGTGGTGCAGAATGAAATTTTATAGAAATTTATATTTGTTGGGAATTGGTTGGAATGTGTTACAGAAAAACACCTAAGGGAGGCTTTAGAACCAAGTAATGTAAAAAGTAAATAATCAGCTTAATAAAATAGAAATAACTCTATAAGAATAACAACATGCCTACCTCTTATCTGTTTCATTATTTCCTAAATTATTACTACTATCTAAGACACCTGTATGCCATCCCACCATCTAAAAAACTCAATTACAAAGCCCAACATGGCCATACAGAAACTAACATTACAAAACACTGAAATTCTTTCTTACCTAAAATCTGGTAACTACTATCATGTCCACTAAGTATTTGACCCTTCCTTAGGCATGTCATCAAACAATTAGTGCACGACCAATCATTAAAACAGGACACTCCAGCTTATTATTACCCTCACTTCCCTTCCTCGTCACCTAATGATGTCCTGAATCAATGTTTATTATAAGAATTAGACCATTAAACAATCTAAACACCCCAATTACAACTGACAACAGGTCCGTAGCTCTAAAAATATCTGAGCTACATATCTAAAATATGCAGCCACAACATAATAAATATCCAAATAATTTATTCAGCAGCTTTCCTCATTGTATACTATATACAGGCACCATATACACAGGTAAATGAAGTCTAATTTAGAAAGACGGCGCTTTCGTTACAACTAAATGACATCAGGCAGGTAATATCATAGAAGCCACATAAGATTAGAATTAAAAAAACACAAACGTATTCTTCTTATTGAGCTCTATTTTTCCTTACGCCTAATCAACTTTAAACAACAATCACCAAAATTGCTTCCAGAAAGGTAACCCCATGACGGTAACTATCTTTACAGAAAACATCCTTCCTAATTGTTAAAGTCGATAGAAATTTTGGTAGAAACAAAATAATACAAATCCGTAAATAGTCATAGGCAACAG
>JBCNJP010013471.1:0-12329 GCA_039602395.1 Deinandra increscens subsp. villosa
ATCTCTTGGAAATTTGGTAGTGGACGGTTAACTTGTAAAGTTGTTACATCTGTTGATTCCAGCTGGAGAGTGTCTGTGGTGTATGTGTTAGCATGTGTATGTAGTTAGAATTTTATAATTCAAATTTCAAATGTGTTTTTGTTGCTAGTTTTTTTTATGTATTTGTTACCTTGAAACCATGTAACTTTTGCAGAAGCTACTGCGAGTAGTTTACCAACAGGGTTTTCTTCTTTGAATGCAAATGATGCACTTTCCCGTAGTGTTAGCACCATGGCAATTGAGCTGTAAATAGTTCATTTGGGTTAAAATAAGAGCTATGGTATGTGTTATAATTTTGAATTGATATCAATTCATTATTAATATGTTTCTTTTCTTTTGAAGTTTCTCAAATACTACGATGAAATATTTGTAGGATATGCATTCTAACAGTGTAGTTGTTTTACCTCTGATTAAGCAGCCTTATCTTCATCATGTTAAGTTCTTTTTGCTTGTAGACACCGGATGAACTCTGAATGAGACCTAAATAATCTGTTGGAAAGAATTATGTTACATATATTTTCTATTTTAGCCTGTATAAGTAATTTGTGTTTGTATAATTAATGTATCATAGTTTGCAAAGTTGTAATAGTGAATAAAATGATAATTGTTATATATCTTAAACCAATCTTGGCTGAGTGGTCACCCCTAGGCTCTTAGTTCCCTGTGGTTCTCCTTGTGAGTGACCCGGGTTCGAATCCTAGGGTTGGCAATTTTACCCCAGTGGTCTCAGATGGAGGGGGTTTCTGCCAGATGGTTCCAGGAGGGGGTGTCCTGGTTTCACGGAGGTCTGTGGAGACGACCTTGGACGTTGGCCCGAAGGGGTAGGTTACACGTGAAACCTGGTTCGCCTGATTGATGCCGTTCAAAAAAATATATCTTAAACCAATCAAAGCATAATAACGTATGTATAGCTAATCTTCTAATTTATTTGATGACACGTGATAACAAATTAAATCAATTGCAACTTGGTAAAGGCATCTAATTAACCTGTTTATGACTCACTTAAACCATCCTTATAGAACCTACTAAGAAGGACACAAAAATAGCAAACCATTACCTATAATCATGTGTGAACATCACATTCATACCAGCAGAGTAAACAGAAGCACACTACATTAATAACCTGCAACAACAACATAGATTAAGTAAATTAAATTGGAAATAAACACCACCAATAACACATGTAGAAGCATGTTGCTTGAAATAAATGATTGGAACAAACCATTCAACTGAAGAACCTAAAGACATTTAATCAAACAACTTGCAAGCAAACAAAACAACATCACACACAACAAAACTAAAGAAGAAATCAGGTGCAGGCGATGAAAACAAATGATAAACAACTCATGAAAATCAAATAAATCTTGTCTAACGGATCGAAATAAACCCGATCATCAAAATTTACAATCGGGAATCAAAACGAAAAGAAGAAAATTAGAGGTTACTATAGCAATGAACCCGACCATAAAAATCAGAAAAGAAAAGGACCGAACAAACAGAGCACCTTACCTGCAAAAACGATCTCTTCGATTAACCAACGGATGCAGTGTCTTCGAAGCCCTAATCCAGCACCTTCGTCTCATCGGTTTTCTCGATTCTATATAAACAAATAAACAAACACTATGTACACCAACAAAAGTACATGCAAGCACAAATTGGAATTTAGCCACATAAATCATACGAAAATTAGACATGCAATAACATAGAAGAAACTTTAAAGATAGAGGAAACAGTGAACACACCTTCTATACACAAACCTAATGAAAGCAACCCTTCAATCAACCACTACAAAATCAAAGAAGGGTAAAATGTAAGATGCCGTCAATAAGAAAAGCGACTATGAATGAATGAAAAACTACAATTTCGAAAACACGATCACCTGAGAAGCACTTTTGCAGTTCGTCGGATGCGCCAGCGGCTAGGGTTTTGATGGCGGTGGCTCTTCAATCTAAGGGCGGCGGGGCGGCGATGATCTTTCACCCTCTCTCAACTCGTAACGACTGGGTAAAGCCTTGAAACGGTGAAATCAGAAGCGGGTGTTGTCGTCGAGAATTTAGGCATGGATGACCAGACGATGGTGATGGTGAAATTTGAAGAGGGCGGTGGAATGTTGAATACCGATTTGAGTAATGGATAGCATCTGCGCTGGGCTAAAGAGAAAGGTAGAAGGAGAGAAATGGGGAAAACCCTAAAGTGAAAGAGAATGAGAAAGAAACGTGAGTCTTCCAGAGCATTCGAGTAATATCAATAAATATAATAAAACTTTAAGGGGTAAAAACTGTCAAAAGTTCAAAGTCCTGTGTCAAACTCTAAGAAACAAAAACCTTCCTATTCACCACCAATTTGCATTGTATATTTTATAAATTAACAATTAATTAGATTTTATAGTCCGTTGACCCAGGTGTAACTCTTACGGGTCAATATCGGTCGGGTTCGTTAATTCGTCGGGTCTGGACACCCTTTTTCCAACAATAAGAGTTTTAAAAACCCAAATTATGATCCTTTTTATAAAAACTTTGACTGGAAAAAACTTGAATCTCCTGTGGTTGAGTCTGTTTTAAAAACTTCTGAGTCTGTCTTGTTTGATAAAACTTCTGTGTGTGGTGATTTTAATTTTGGCAAGTGTGATGCAAAAACCTATGAAACCTTTGAGAACTGTTAAAATTTTAAGAAGAGGTAAGGGACCACAGGTTGCTGGTCCCAAACCCTCGAATGCAGGAGTGTTTGGTGTGAAAAGTTGAATTGTTGAAAATGATAATGTTGTGAAAAATGTGAAGAAGGTACGGGATGCCAAACCTCATGAGTTTGTCCTGTATCTAGAAGTTATTTTTGTATATGACCAGTACAGACCGATTCAGCGGAAGTACACTTTCACCACCAAGCCTAAAGGCCAAACCCATTGGATTCATAAAAATTGCTCAAAACCTTTCTTGGCAATCCACTGGGTGAAACCACTCACAGACTCCCGCGTATCCCAATAGGCAATCTTGCCATGTGTGTGGAAAGCCTGGACACTTGGAAAGAAATTGTTTACACAGACCATATGCGCCTTATTACCCTAAGAAATTTTTGCATCACCCTGCCCCAAAAGGCCAAGCACATGGTGGCTAAAAACAAAAGTCTGCACCTTCAAACCCTAAGGTGCATAAGCTTGTACCTCAACAACCAAAGGTACAGAATGTGAATCAAAAGCCCAAGTCACCTGAAAAACCAACAAAAACTTATTTTAAAGCAATGAAAGCGTGTCATTCTTTTCAAAAATCATTCGCAGAATATCTGGTATGATTCCTAATATACCTTCTCAGTCAAATCTCAGTCTGTAAAGTGGTAAATAATTTAGTATTAATTTTTTTATTAATGTTATTATTTTTATGATTATTTTTAATTTCAGTTTTACTAGTAATTATTTATTTTTATGCATAAGTTGTCAAAAGTAAAACTCTTGGGCTTGTGTTCAGGGGAAGTTTTTTTTTTATGGTTGAGCGGGTTTAAACTTGAAATTTTTTTGTTTAAATTTTGAAAATATTGGGTTTGTTAAAGCTTTGGGTCTTTGTGTCCATCTTTCATAAGTGGAGGGGGCTAAGTGTAACCTTTTAAAATCTTTCTCCACATCATTTGGGTAACCAATCAGTTACCATTCAAAACACCCAAACCCTTCTCCTTCTTCCTCCCTCCCGTCGCAAACCCTAGCACCATCGCTATCACAGCCGTTCACCACCGCTCACCACCGCTCACCACCGCCTGACAACACCACCGACGTCGCCACCCTCACACGACCTCACCATCACTTCCCTCACATGAAACCATCCACTAAACAGCCCCCACTACTCCCGTCACCACCGCCGCTGTCACCAACCCTTCACCACTGCCGTCGCCGATTGCCACCATCCAACGCCACCAGGGTGGTCAGAAATCAACACCAAACGTTCTTACTGTGTTGATTTTAAGTTCGAAAGTGTACTGGCACCCCAATGAAGATGTCCACAAGACCCACCAGAGATAATGTCGGGTATGTGGTTTTGGAGCTTATTTTTGCTTGGTCTATATGCGATTGTGTGTTTGCAGGTATTTGTGACTAAAAATGAGTGTTAAAACATTAGAAAGTGATTGTTTGATCAAGCTGTAGGTTGAAGAATGAGGAAGAGGGACTTTTCGATCAGGCTGGGAGGCTTTTTGATCAATCCCAGGGCCTTTACGATCATGGATCTCAGAAACACATGGGTTCCCGATCGCGTTAAGGGCTTTCGATTGAAGACTTCTGCTTTTCGATATGAGCATAAGCTTCTCGATCGGAGCATATGCTTTTCGATCGAAACCTTCCCGTAGAAAGTGCTTTTCGATGAGGATGTTCGGCTTTTCAATTAGAGGTTCAGGTTATAACAGCTTTTCGATCAAAAGGATGTTTTTCGGTCGAAAACCCAGTTTTTCGATCGAAAAGGTACCTGATGATGATTTTTCTCTTTGTTTTGTCTTATTCTAAGCCGTTATGCTGCCCGATTCTTTAAAAGTTTTCAAAAACCTAAAAGTCTAAGGAATTGTTTATGGCAGCATGTTACCTAATGATTTTTTTCTTGTCTAGTTTGTATTTTTGTGATTGTAGATAGTTAGAATTTGTAAAGGATCACAATATCGTTGCTTATCTACTTGATCCACCTGCTGATTATATGAAGAAGTACAAATCACTGATAGAAGGACTAAAGAAGAGTTGTCTGAATTATGCTTCTTTACATGCAAAATGCGTGTCATCCCGTTCTTGACGCGCGAACGATGACATGCATTTTATGACATGCATTGTCTGTCATAAAATGCGCGTCAAGGAAGCCCCCGTCATAAACCTGCTTATGACACACATTTTTGTGCGTCATGGATTTATAAAAAATAATTAAAAAAATATTTTTTAATAGAATCACTATTTTCTACAATAAATGACAATTAACCTGATAATACAAAATAAAAATACACTTATACCAAAATAATGCATTTCATATAATAGCAAACATTACAAAGTTAATGTGAGTTTACAACTGGATCCGATATGCTAACAAAAATCCTATAATAATAAATCTAACACAATATTATTTTCTTTAGCATGTCTTTATATAGCAGCCAAGCCCAGCTCCATGTAAACAAGTGCAGTCACCATGGTCATTGCATCACTCTTAAACCCTTCCATGTATCAACAATTGCACTCTTGATGGGTCACCTAATTAGACCAAAGTTGGTTGCCTTATAACTTTTTAATGCAATGAAAGAAAAACATACCTCATTTGGTTTTCTTGTAAGTGTTTTGATTATTATCTTTGATTCTGATGGAGACACAACAGACTGTAAGTTCCTAGTTTCAAAGTTGTATTCATTATGCACATTATATGTATGGCAACAACAAGAAATACTTAAACATCATACCAACAATAGTTACCTCATTTGTAACTTCTGATGCAACATACACATCACCAATACAATCTCCTTTTGCCACACAATAATCAGAAGTGTCATTTAAGATCGTACATCAAATTGAAGCATGATCTGAAAATTAACAAGTCTTAGGAAGAGAGAAACGAAGTTACAAACTAGAATTCGCAAAAATAAAAAGTTCAAAAAATCGTACTTTAAAACCACCAGTAGTGCCAGCATTTATAATGAGGTGTGATTGCAAGAGGCTGCACATTACAGCTTCGGCTATTTTTCTGTACTCACCTACATTTTTCATATCCGATGTGAATAGTGATGATGATAAAGTTTAGTATGTTTTTGCTGGGTGCCTTACAAAACCACATAGATAAGATATGAGTAATTAACTTCATCTAATTTAGTGTACTACAATTTACAACTTTATATTACCAGTCATGTTTCTGGGTCTGCTCAAATAGTTATTCATATAATAGAAGTTTAAGACTTACCTACTGGGCCAGCTTGAACGAATAATTCCCATAATACAGCTTCCTACCAAAAAGAAATAAAACAATATGAGGTCTACTAATGCAAATACATTAAAAATATATATTAGAAATTAAGCAACCCCATAAAGAGGAACACATAATCATAATGTAAAACACTAAAACTCGTCCACTTTTATAAGACAAAACAAGTGGTTATGCCTACTACATCAGATAGCGTAACACAAAATCACATGAATCACTTATAATCAACATAGACAGAATTTATCTAGATCATCACAAGGCCCTACTTTATGATTAATTATCAAAGAAAATTTGGGGCTGCCTATGTACTCATGTAGATCAAGTGGTTATGCCTACTGCATCAGATAGCGGACTTAAATCTTAGTGTTTATTAAAAAGAGCATCAATTCAAACGTCTTCGTATTATTAGCATCTTCTCATCTTCATGTTCTCATGTTGCAATTAATGGCTAAAACTTAATTCTTATGCCAGGTAATATCTCATATAATCTAAGTTTTGTAACCTTCTAGGTGTATGTACTGCTTAATCACGAGATAACACAAAAGACGCATAATCTCGTGACAGTTGAATTGTAAACTGTTAAATTCAAACTAGCAGTTGTTAATCATTGAAATACTATGACACAGAATTCATGTAAACTTCATAACACAAAAATGAAATGGATATGAAAGTTCCACTTCCCTAAAATCCCCAAACGCATAGAAAAAGGACAAAACCAGAACTAAGATGCAGACAATCCCTAAATCCTACTGATGACTCTTAAACAACAACAATCGATTTGAAAAGAAAATTTATACCATTTATAAGTGTATGATCTAAGTCAACCCAAACACGATATCAGACAACGATTACGAGTGCGGAATCCAAGTAATCGTTGGATTCAAGAACAGAGATGAAATAGAAATCGAAATAAACAATAATAACACTGAAAATGATGCACACGATTCACTATAGAACTCGTCTGGTACACCTGGAGAATTTCGATCTCCCCCTATCTTTCTTGAAAGGCCAACCCTGAACTAGGAGGCTTATGTGTGTTTATATAGACACACACATAAGCCTACACGGGCTTATTTCAGCCCAAGCCCAAACCTAACTCAGTTAAACTATTTTAAACCCACTAAGCCCAGCCCAACTTATTTAATATTACAAGCCTCATATTTCTAGCATCTACAATCTTCCCCTAGGCTTGTGATATTAAATGTCTTCAACTTTTAGTCTTCAGCTTTGCTATCTTCTTTTGGCTTGAACTTCATTGGGCAACAACGAGAGACTTTTGGTAGCTTTCTCTCAATCAGCATCAGCTTGGACTTCAATTAACAAACAAGTAATGAGAGGAAGATTCTCATGCACTTGCCTCTTTTTGAACGAAAATTTGGTCCTTGCTGAATCAACAGCAACTGTCTTGAATTGATTTCGCCTTTAGAGGATAAATTTTTAAAAACCTCTATCTTGGCATTCTTGACTGTAGTTCTTGAACTGTCTGCATGTAGCTTCCCCTTAACTTGTGAACAGCTTCTTCTTGATCTTGAAAGCTTCATTTGAACCAACAAACTTCCCATAAGCATTAGCTTCTTCAGTAGGGTAAGTCGTTTTCCGGCTGGTTCTTCAACACAAGTAGCAGCAGCATCAATGCTTTTATCAACAGATTCCTTGACTTTTCTTTTCTTTTGCATTTAACCTGCCATGCGTAGCATGAAACAAACAACTAACCAGACAATGATGACTAGCTACAAGGTCAGTGGGTGAATAACATTATATAACACAAACCCTAACATTAATTGTGGGGTTCCTTTAAATACTTCCCCTGATACATAGTTCCCCCTGAGATAATGCCTATTATCTCAACTTTTTATCTCACCTTCTTCCCCTAAAAAAACGGGTCACTTTTGGGGTGGGGCATAATTTCTTGCACAAAACCCACAAAAACATATTAAAACCTTTCAGATTAACCTGGCCATGGTTGGAAAACAAACATTAAAAACTTAAGAATCAAAAGAAAAAATAAAATTAAAACAAACATACCAAATTACTAACGAGAAGGTTTTATTTGGGATCAAACCGTCTTTGTCTGAACTTAGGAACCCTTTTCAGCTTCTGTTACTCGAACACGTCCAGGTGATTGACAGTATTATGATCCTCTTTAACCCGATGTTCCTCTTTTTCAGGTTGTTTGACACATATTTATCTTTTAGGTACATTAATTACGAACATGAGACAGTCACACACAAATCCTAGGTAAATAATACATGCGGTCTATCAAGCTTGATTATTCCCTACCACATATTTTCACATTCCCGTATCCAGAGTTTTGAATCTATTCTCGAGACTTGGTTGAGAAGAGAAAGAACAGATCATAAGAGATAGGGATAATATACAAAGACTTGTACAATTTCAACTCAGAGGTATTTTTCAGTCAGGTGGTAACCTTTCATTAAACACATAAGCCTAGTCGCAAAATCAGGGCTAAAGGGTTTTGGATGCTAGAGGGTCTCTTTTATTGTGCACATTGGCATCTTTTGTGGTGTAATTATATACAGTGATCTGCAAGCACGTTAATGCAGACTAACCAGGTCTTTGCTCACGCCAAACAGAGGAAAGTCTGATTATCACGTCAGCCATTCTACACCAGGTCATTGCTCACGCAAGGTAGAGGCAAGACTTGACTAACGGCTTTGACATCCCCAGGTCTTTGCTCACACAAAACAGAGGGAACGCCGACTTTTTTGAGATTTTCGATTCAACACTCGGAAGTCCGACGTGTGTATCGGGAACAATTTAGCAGTCAAATAGAACTAGCAACTTAACCTAAATGTGTATTTCTCGTCAAATGACATACTTTATATCTAAGTGTTATGACTCATACCTTTGTTTTCGGAAATGAGCCTACCGAGCATATCAAACTGGATCATGTCTTTCACTTTTGCCTTACGCGTGTCAGTCATCTTCAGCATGAAAATATTTCATTTCCCTACTTCTCAAACAACAAACAAAAGATTGAAAATTAAAAGGCATAATTTTTTGAGGGGTCAACCTTTTCCATAATTTCTATTATTCCCCTTACTTTTTGATTTTTAATCATAATTTTTTAATTTATTTATAATTTTTTATTTTATTAATTTTTTATTTATTTATTTTTTTAAATAGTAACATACTGACACTAAACTAAACAAAAAAAGTCTAAACAAAAATGGCCAAGCTAACCTTCAAGGTTATTCTATAAAATCATAGCGAGTTGGTTTTGTTTCATGCTTTATCATATAAACAAACAATCAATCAAGAAGCAAACAATTTAAACAGTACCTTGCTGATTTTTCGGATGTACCTCTCACAAGGAAACATACCCTCCATTGAAATCTTCATGTCATGTTGTGGAGAGATGCCTCCTATCCTGTGTCTGGAAAAATCACTATCATAAATAAAATGTTAATGAAAGTCCCCCTTGACTGTTCCTGCACAATGTGAGAGATCAGTTAGCCATAAGTACCCAAGCCATTGTGGTTCTGGATATTCCTGAAGCGTCAATAAATGAAACTTCTTTTAAAAACATTCCCTTTGAGAAAACAGGAATTTGAGTTGCAGTTGCCTTTGATTTTGGTTTCCAAATTCCAGGTGATTTGAAAGTTGTTTTAGTCACCTTTGAAGTAGCGACTTTAGGTATTTCAACCTTTTTCATTTCAGGTTTCCTTTTCAAAACAATCTTAGTTACCTTTGGAGAGGTAACTTTAGTTTGTCAACTTTGTGTTGTTTTGAAATTGGTTTCTTCACCTTTTTATGAAAATTTCCATAACTTGAAAAAACATATTTTTGATTTGAAAATTTTCTCTTCTCTTTGGCAGCTCCCCAATTTCCATCAGAAGGTTTAACCTTAGGATAAACAGTCTTCATTGCCTTAGGTGGTTGCACCTTCATCGGCTTTGACTTTATTGAATCCTGTGATGAAACCCTAAGACTTTGCAGATAAAATGGCTCAAAGGGGCAATGCAAACAGTTTCGAGCAATGTGACCTGGAACTCCAGAGTTAAAACATGTCTGCGTTTTCAGATAAAAGTCAGACGTATAGCCATTGAAAGCAGTTGGCAGAGTGGAGCAGCATGAAATTGAGTCTGAATCGTTGGAATGAATGCAGCTCCTGAATTTTTATAATGACCTGATGCAGACAAGTTGCCATCCAGTCTTGTCTGGTTGGTAGAGAACTGAGTAGAACCAGACTTTGCAGATTTTGAATTACTTGCATTGTTTGATGATGAAGCATTACTGCCACTACAAGAGCCCACTGATGAGATTGGGAACTTCGGAACCTCCTTCTGCTTATCTTTACTGTTCACAGTTGCAGAAGGCCCAGTTGGAGACTTGGTGGTGATTTTGGGCCTTTCAATCTTGATTGGAACATGAGTTGGAGGCTTGATGGTGATCTTGGGCCTTATACTCTTAATTTCAGATGATAACCCACCATCATGACCCAAGCCTTTGAACTTAGTGGTGAATGAGGGTCGCTTTTCACCTTCAATCGGGATGAACATAGACCCTGTGGTCATGAAGATCTTACCATTGGGCCTTGTAGTCATCACCACTCGTTCCCACTTTACCTCATCCACAAATTCGGAATAAGGAGTCTCGATCTTTGGATAGGGAACTAACTTTTCTTCATCAGCGCTCTTCACTTCACTGGAGCTTGAACCTCCACACTCAGTAATGACAGTATTGCTATTCTCACAATTTTGACTGAGTTGCTTCTGTGGCTATCTTTTCATCTTTATGCACCAGTTGAGGTCCATATACCATGGTTGCTTCATTCTGGGACTCTTTCAATAATTCATCTGCAGTTTGGGGCAGTTTGATGTATTCATGTTGTAGTAAGTGAGGAACAGCATAATAAAGCCCTAATGATTGCCCAGAGGCGCTCTCTTGATTGCCACATGTAGTTGTTTCTCTAACTGTTGATTTTTTTTTGCTTCCTCGGCAGTGGAGGACAATGTGACAGATTGATTTTGTAACGGGAAAGGAACATTTTCATTCCAAAGACCAGATTTGTCTTTTACCTGCTCCAATCTCTCTTCTGATTTAAACAAAGCATGATGAGAGTCCATCATTTTCTTTTGTATAGCTTGATTTTTTTCAAGGGTAGATTGGGCAATGCTAAGTTTAGTTCTAAGATCTAGAACTTCCCCTTTTAATTCTTCTATCTTAGTTTCAGCTATTCTAGCCACACACTTGTAATCACTTAGACTATGTTCAACATGTTTCAGTTATTGTTTGGCTGCTTCATATTTTTCCTTAGAAACTTTAGTGCGTTCCTTACATTCTCTAACTTCCTTTTCAGTTTTCTCACGATTTAAACATTCATAAGTAAATTCAGAATGCCAATCATTAATTAAAGCACAACAAGTGGGGTTTGAACATTCCGTTGTTTGAGAGTTAACACCAGAAGTACTTGCTTGGATGCCAGCCATAATTTTTACGAACGGAAATTCCCTGACAACCGAAAGCTCAGCAACTGGAAACCTTCAACCGAAAACCTGATCACAAAATCTCAAGACACAAATTATATCACGAGGTGTAGAAAAATTCAACGAACAAAACCCCGTCAAACATAATTACAACAACTTGAAATGAACGGTCGTTTACTGCTTTCAAAACCGGATAATCTTGACCACTTGTATTAAATAATTACAATGGCAAAATAGTAATTAACTCAAACTACATTTTACGTAACTCACACACTTGACTTGAGTTAATTTGGTTGGCACAATCGTAAATAAAAGGATCTTCAATATTTAAATTCCAATTCCCTGTACGTCAACCTTGAACAACAATGGTGATGCATTTATTTGACCAAAAACTAAAACGCAGTCCGAGATACAACCGAAAGCTTGATGCAACCGAGAATCCGTACTCGACCGAAACCAGATGTGAACCAAGAACCAAGATTGAGCCGAAAACCGTAAGCGGTCGAAAACCCATGAAGGATAACCTTAAACGACCGAAAAACCGACCGAGAACCAAACTAGCTGAATACCAACTTTGCCCCCGAGAGCTTGACCGAAAAGTCGAAGTCCGAACCGAATACACGAGACCAAGTCAGAAAACGCTCAATCGAACCGAAACAACAACTGAAACCTTCAACCGAACCCAATACCCGAACCGAAGGCACTAGATCAAAACCTCAACTCAAACCGAAAGCTTGTACCAAAACTTAGTCACCGGGCGAGACCTTGAGCCGAACCGATAGCTAGCGGGCCCGAACCGAGACCCGAGAATCTGATCCGAAGACTTTGTCCGAAATGAAAACCTAATCGAGAAACCGGGCCGAGAACTTGCTGAGTCGTCCGAGTTATTTTATTATTATACTAGTCTTTGATACCCGTG
>JBCNJP010013472.1:0-12329 GCA_039602395.1 Deinandra increscens subsp. villosa
CGGCAGGGAAGTTAAGTCGGAGTTAAGGCAAGGTAGTTTCTAGCGGTCGGTCGGACTTCGCTCATTATCCAGATTCTTCAATTTTAACTTTGCCAATTTGGCAAAATAAGTCCCCCCCCCCCCCATTTATGGTTAAGGAAGTAGGTTTCGGTTAATGACACTTAAGTCCCTCCATGTTTGTTAAATAGAGTACAAGTTTAGAAATGTACAGGTTGAGTCCCTCAACATTTAAAACTATTAACGAACTCTCTAGCGGAGTTAACGGAGGTAACTTGACGATGATTATTCGAGTGTACGTCACAACGTATTTTACGAACAAAGTTTTTTTTAAAGTATAACCTATATACATTTCGCATAAAATCATATTTATAACTCCATAACTATATGTTTTTAATTCCTATAAAAATATAGAAACGCTTTGTGTAATTTACGTAACAGACCGTCACATAAAATTATAAAATGACATGCGTATATATATACCTATATACCATGTAAAAATAATAAATTCAATTGTCACATAAAATGAAAAAGCATTTTCATGAAATCATAAAATATAATTTATATAAATTATAAATTATATGCATTCAAGTTGGTCAACCGACGTCTAGACTCATGTGCAGTGCTCGTGTAACTATTCTAGTTAACTGAAGTAACGGGCGTTATTGAAATATAACACAATTTATTAACGGAGTTAGCCTGGGAAATTATCGGTTGTCACATCATCCCCTTGTTAAGGAATTTTCGTCCCGAAAATCACCTTAAGTTGCTACGGTTTCTGTGGAAGGACCAGAAAGTTTTTAGGGTTGCTACATCTCATCCCCTTGTTAAGGAAATTTTGTCCCAAAATTTAACTCATAACTTAACTAATAGATGTTGAGGCTTGATCAAATAGACGAGGATATCTTTCTCATCTGATCTTCTCGTTCCCACATGAACTCCGGTCCACGCTGTAACCTCTGTGCTCAAAACGTTCATCCGAGCTGGAATTTTCAAATGTAAAATATTCAAAAATTGCTGGAAAACAATTTGAGGCAGTACGCCTAGGATTGAGAAATCCTAGGCGGTACGCCACCCGCTTGGTAAACGGGTCGGGTTGCGGCACCCATCGGGTCTTGGTATGCACGAATCTCAAAATCCGGGCGGTACGCCCAAGAGCATGTATTTTGGGGCGGTACGCCTCAAAATGTCAGATCGATAAGAACAAGGTTTTTGGCCTTTATAGTCACAAGCACTTGTGAATTTTCTCAATTCCGGCCAGAGCTCTCTCCCCACTGTCTCAGACCTCTGTCACCATCATTTTCAAGTCATTGGAGCCTTGTGGAAGGTTGAAGCTTCATAGGTAAGTGTTCTAATCACTATTTTCATACAAAGATCATGTGAAGTTGATGTAACCCTCACACATTACTTGTGCTCTCATCAAATCAGTGACATTGGATCACTTGGAGAAGGCTAAGGAGTGTGGGAAACCAGAATCAAGGACTATCAAGGTGAGGACATCTTGATTTTTGGTTTAGAAAAGTTATTTAAGTTTCTTAAAGATCACACACTCATGAAAGGGTCATGGATCATACATGCATGTGTAGAATTACCTCTGGAAATTGGATTGGGGACTGAAGGGTACAAGGAGATCAGAAAAGCTCGGTTGTACAAGAAATCCTTCACAAGGTACAACTCTCTTATACATGCATGTTGATTCCTTTCCATAAATAGCAACTTTGCAAGTAACGATCACTTGAACCAGAGATGGTCAGTATATCTAAATAACAAATGGGTCATTGGGACATAAGGATTCTGTCCCTAACGAAATCTGTATGAAACGGGGGTCGAAACAATGAAAATTACCATAATTGGAAAGCTCGGGAATTGGAATTTTGTCTTGGTTTAGGAATTAGACCACAAATGAACCCCTAATTGACCCCTCGGAATAATATGAAACTGATCTAGTAAGAATTCTGGACTCAAAACGCCAAAATATGAAAATGGCACTAAAAGACAAAATAGTCGGGCCCCTGTTCACAGATGGGGGCGTACCGCCCATAATCTCTGCATGCAGAGTGGTACGCCCAGGAAAGTAAAACAGAAACCGGAATCTCAGATTCCAGCGTACCGCCCAGAAACTTATGAATCGGCGCGGTACGCTCGGATTTGAAATCTGGAAATCAGTCGACCATTTGAAGCGTACCGCCCAGAAATGTAAATTTCCAGGCGGTACGCCTATGAAGAAAAATGACAGAATGTTTAGCCAATTTTGGATAAACCAAAAATTATCGAGACTGATCCAGTAACTGTATTTTATGCTAATTACAACCTGAGAATGATATGGGACATGTTAGCCTCGTATATGACGAATATGAACATGATAACGATGATAGGTTGCTAAAAATCAAAGAGAGGATATTTTCTCGGATATTCTGTCTAGCCACCGTTTCTGACTTCTTTCTGTGAGTCCTCTGACTTCTCTCATAGGATTAACAGTTTAAGATCACAATTCTGTTTGATGTATTTGTTATATCTATTATGAACTTATCCTGTCAAGCACTGTTAGTTTAGAGATGCCCTGTGTGGGTTATTATATACTTTCTGGTCATTATGATTGAACCAATAGGCATATAAGGGATTATAACGGCCATTATAGTTGATTTATCCATGTTCATCCGGATCCTCTAGTATTAGGAAACTAGGGGGAATATGTCCTTATATGTTGAAATGAAATTTCTACTCGTAGAGGGATTACGGCTGATTGCGACGTGCCCGTAGAGTACATGAAGTTTGACCTTTGGTGTGACTTGATAATTTCATAACCAACATGTGTTTGAAAACTGTTAACATAATGATAGTAGTTAAGACTCACCAACAACGTTAGTTGTTGACTTTGTGTGATTGACTTATGTTGCAGGTAAGCAAGTGTAGGAATGAACCTACTATGAACTTGGAATGCTACTTGGTTGTTGTTACTATGAACTTGGACTTTGTATGAGCCATGAATTATGAACTATGATTGTAAATGAAGACATGATAATGACTATGTTTCCTTTGGTATCCTGTATCTTTGTTATTCAGTTCCAGGCCATATCCGGTGGCTATCGATTCTGTTAGACCGAATAAGAGGTGCAATGCATCCTCGCTCATGAGTCGGTCTAAAAGTTTCATATGTGTGGACTGGATGTCCGTTGTATGTGTATGTGTGTGATGTTAGAAACGTTGGTAATCTCGGGTAATGATACGGACAGCCGGTCCCACACCCTCCCCCGCTCCTGGCAGGGTGCGGAGGAGGGGGGTGTGACACACGCTTAGATTGCCATCTCACTTTGACAATGGGAACTTTACTTCGTTTTAGTGTTTTCTCCTCACATCCCATGATTTCCACGGGTTGTTCGATAAATCGCAGTTGTTCATCGACTTGCAGTTCTTCTAACGGAACTATGAGAGTGTCATCAGCTAAACACTTCCTCAAGTTCGAAACATGAAACACGTTGTGTACTCCATCCAATTCAGGAGGTAAATTTAAACGGTAAGCCACCGGACCAATGCTTTCGGTGATCTCGAATGGTCCTACATAACGGGGATTCAACTTCCCGCGCTTTCCAAAGCGTACGACACATTTCCAAGGCGAGACTTTTAATAGTACTTTGTCGCCGACTTCAAATTCTAAAGGCCTTCGGCGTTTATCTGCATAACTCTTTTGCCTGTCTCTTGCCTCTTTCACGCGGTTTGCACGATTCTCTCTGTGGTCTCGTGCACTAGTTCAGGTCCAGTCAGTTGGCTCTCATTGACCTCGGCCCAACAGACCGGCGATCTGCATTTTTGTCCGTAGAGAGCCTCAAATGGAGCGGCTCCAATACTAGTATGGTAGCTGTTGTTATAGGAGAATTCTACCAGTGGTAGATGCATTTCCCAATTTTTCCCGAAGTCGAGCACACATGCTCTAAGCATATTCTCGAGAGTTTGGATGGTACGTTCAGTCTGTCTATCTGTTTGAGGATGATACGCGGTACTCATATCTAAGCGAGTGCCCATTGCCGCTTGTAAGGATCTCCAAAAGTTTGAAGCAAACCTAGGGTCTCGGTTAGAGATAATAGATAAAGGCACTCCGTGAAGCTTGACAATCTCCTTGAGGTATATCTTTGCAGGTTTCTCTGTTTTGTCACTTTCCTTGATAGCTAGGAAATGGACGGATTTTGTTAACCTGTCAACGATAACCCAAATCATATCGTTACCGCCAGAAGAATGGGGCAATCTCGTGATGAAATCTATCGAGATTTCTTACCATTTCCATTCAGGAATTTTAGGTTGTTGTAGTAATCCTGTTGGCTTTTGATGTTCCGTTTTGACCATTGCGCACGTCAAGCACCTGCTAACATATCTAGCGACGTCAGCTTTCATATTGGGCCACCAATATAGCCCCTTTAGGTCTTGATACATTTTGTCTGAACCTAGATGGATCGAATAACGGGACTTGTGAGCCTCGTCCATCACCAGTTCTCTAATATTTCCATGGAAAGGTACCCATATACGGTCATTATAATAACGAAGTCCATGAGACTTAACTTCAGAAGTTCCATATATGTCACGTAATGATTCGGAAACGAAATTTTCCTCCCTTAAGGCCTCTTTCTGAGCATCCCGGAGTCTACCCGGTAGCCCCGTATGGATCTTTAATTGGAGAGCTCGAACCCTTCTAGGCTTAACATGCTCCTTTCTACTCAAGGCATCGGCCACCACGTTGGCCTTGCTTGGATGATACTTTATCGCAAGATCGTAGTCGTTTAGCAATTCGACCCACCTAAGTTGCCTCATGTTGAGTTCCTTCTGTTCAAATATGTGTTGGAGGCTCTTGTGAACAGTGAATATCGTACACTTGGTACCGTATAAGTAGTGTCTCCAAAATTTCAAGGCAAAAACAACAGCGCCCAACTCTAGGTCGTGATTTGTGTAATTCTTTTCATAGGACTTTAATTGCCTTGACCCGTATGTGATGACTTTACCTCTTTGCATTAAAACACATTCGAGTCCTTGGATTAACACGTCACAATAGACCTCGAAGTCGTCAATTCCATCAGGTAAAGATAATATAGGTGCAGTACAAAGTTTCTCTTTCAGAGTTTGGAAGGCTGCCTCTTCCTTATCACCCCATCTGTATCGAACCCCTTTGTGCGTAAGAGTGGTTAAGGGTTGAGCTAACTGAGAAAATCCCTTTATAAAACGACGGTAGTAACCCGCTAAACCTAGGAATTGGCGAATCTCCGTAGGTGCTCTAGGGGTGGGCCAACTTTTAATGTCCTCGATCTTGGCTGGGTCAACGTGAATACCTTGCTTGTTGGCGATGTGACCCAGAAATTGAACCTCTCAGATCTAGAAATCGCACTTAGAGAATTTTGCGTAGAGTTGTTCTTTCTTTAACAATTCTAAGATTAACCGTAGATGTTCCCCATGTTCTTCTTTTGTATTGGAGTAGATGAGGATGTCGTCAATAAACACTATGACGAATTTATCCAGGTAGGGCTTTCACACACGGTTCATGAGATCCATGAATACAGCAGGTGCATTTGTCAGCCCGAAAGGCATGACCAAGAATTCATAATGGCCGTATCGTGTTTGGAAGGTTGTCTTTTCTATATCATCATCGCGGACTCGAAGTTGATGGTAGCCAGACCTTAAGTAAACTTTGGAATGGTAACTGGATCCTTGAAGTTGGTCAAAAAGATCATCTATTCGTGGAAGAGGGTATCGATTCTTGATAGTGACCTTGTTGAGTTCACGGTAATCAATACACATCCTGAATGTGCCATCCTTCTTTTTGACGAATAATACCGGTGCTCCCCATGGTGACGAGCTAGGTCTAATGAAACCCTTATCTAACAGTTCCTGCAGTTGTGTGGATAGCTCATTCAATTTATTCACTGCTAGACGATATGGTGCACGCGCGATCGGAGCTGCTCCCGAAGCGAGGTCAATCCCAAATTCTACTTGCTGATGCGGGGGAAGGCCAAGTAGTTCCTCAGGAAATACCTCTGGGTAATCACGTACGATCGGGAAGTCTTCGATTTTTCTATCCACCCTGGTTTGGTCCGTAACTGTGGCCAGGATTGCCACGTGTCCTTTCCGAAGACACGTCTGCGCTTTCAGGTATGATATGATTCCGGAGATAGCACCTCCCTTTTGGCCCTGAATTGAGAGTACTTCCCCTCCTTCTACAGGTATTTGTATGACTTTTTCTTGACAGACGATTTCCGCCTGATGTTTGGATAGCCAATCCATGCCCACTATGACGTCGAAACTACCGATGGTAAAAGGCATAAGGTCTATACTTAGTTTATGACTAGATAATTCTAATGTGTAGTTTTCAACCAAGTGAGTGGTGTCAAGAAGCTTACCATTTGCTAATTCAACCGTATATCTAGCTTTTAGTGGAGTTTGGGTAGCCTTAATCAACTTACAGAATTTAGTTGAGATAAAAATTTTCTCGCCACCAGTATCAAATAAGACATTTGCGAAGTAGTTGTTTAGAAGAAGCTTACCGGTAATGAAGTTGGCATCATTTCTCGCTTCACCTGAACCCATAACAAAAGCTCTCCCTTTGGCGCCATCTCCACCATTCCTACCACTATCACCACCGTTGTTATTGTTGTTATGGTGGTTGTTGTTGTTGCCAGCATTGTTATTGGTTCTTCGAAGTTGCGGGCAGTCCCTCTTCAAGTGCCCTAGCTTTCCATATTCATAACACCCCCCTAAGGCCTTCATTATTTTGCCTCTGGTTCTGATTTTGATTCAGACTCTGATTTTGGTTCTGATTCTGATTCTGATTAGGACGGTTTTGTAACTCACCCCAACAGTTCTTAGCCTCATGGCCGCCTTTACCACAATGCTCACAAGTAAGTTTCTTGCATGCCCCATTGTAGTGTTGGTTGCACCAATTACAGAAAGGTGCGCATCCCTTGTACCCATTGTGATTCTTATTACTACCACCTTGGTGGTTCTGATTACCACCCCCGTTGTTGGTGTTACTGTTGTTATAGTCACCCCTGGAATTGTTGTACCTCTTTTTTTGATAGTGAGAGTTAGAGGATCTCCCATTGTTGATTCCACTACCATTGTTGTTGTTGTTGTTACTGGATTCATCTTCTCTTTTTCTTTTTCCATCTAGGGCAGCTTTGGGGACCTTTCTGGGTGGCAAAGTTCCTTGCTCTATGGCCTGGTCGGTCAGCTTATGAGCCAACCTGATAGCATTCTGCACATTTGCAAGGTTTGAGGCAGTAACCATCCCTTTGATTTGTGGATCTAACCCATCCACATACCTTTCTATCCTTTTGAAATCAGCATCAACCATTGTAGGACACAACACCGCGTACTTGTGGTAGCGGGCGGTGTACTCTTCAACCTCAGAACCTACCATTTTCGAGTTCTGGAACTCACCTTCCAACCTTTTGACCTGGTCGCGAGGACAATACTCCTCCATCATGGCATCCTTGAATTCCTGCCAAGTCATAGCATTCGCTACGTCGAGCCGTAACATTTGGATTTGCGCGTTCCACCAAGTGAGGGCAGCTCCCTCGAGTGTAGCGGTTGCGAAATTGACCCGATTCGTAACTGGGCAGTTACACATTGAAAACACCTTTTCTGATTTCTCGCACCATCGTAGCAGACCCACAACTCCTTCATCACCCTTGAACGTGAGCGGCTTACAATCCATGTAAGTTTTGAAGGTGCACTGAGCTGGGCCACCGTTATTGTTTGGCTGATTTTGGGCCGCTGCTAAAGCTGCTGCAACTCCTTGGTCAATCAAATTTTGGATCTGTGCTGCGGTGATGTGTTCAGCCATGATTTTGTTTGCCATGCAAGACATTCCAATAATTAATATACCCAATATTGATTCCATTATACACGTTAGCACACAAACAATTAAATAATTAATATATCCAATATTAATTTCATTAACCACTAAACAATTATTCATGCATCCATCGATCACACGACATAATTTTTAAAGCACATTGGAAAAGTAAAGATGTAATATCCATTACAAAAATTAGAATCCAACCATAGTGCATCTCAGTATTTGAAAGATTCAAAATAAAATGAACACCCAATCAATTTATTCGAAGTAACAAAATAACAGAAAAGAAGACAAATTAGATCATGGATCAATAACATCTGGTTCTTCTTCCATGTCCTCTTGAGGCTCATCCTCAAAAGGTTCCTCCTCGTAGGGTTCCTCCTCTTCTTCCTGAGCAGGAGCACCTTGAACCTGCAAGGCTACCATTTGAGCTTGAAGGGCGATGACCTGTGCCGCTAGTGTCGCGTTGGAGTGTTGAAGTACTGCGTTGGAAAGTTGGAGCTCAATAATCTGATGTTATGCTTGATACGGTTCATGCTCCAAATCTGCTGGATTGGGTCGCGACTCAAACTTAGTGATCATGTCACGGATACCCATTACCCCCTGCGACAAGTTGTAGTGGTAGGTATCATGCTCCCTCTGATCAGCCCGCAATCCCTCGATTTCTCTATCGCGTGTGCGATTGCTAATAGGATTTTGTCTGGTTTCTCCAAGAGTGTTGTCATAAGCTGGTATCAGTCCCGCAATGACCCGCTTTAAATCGAAGGGTAGGTCAACCCTGTCTGGCACATGAAACATATCAAGCAGCTGATATGTTGTCGGACTCAGTCAGCTATAATCGTCTGGTGCACACATATCAGGACGTAGGTGCTTATCCCGAAGGAAGTCCATTATCGTGTACTCAGGCTGCTCAGGCTCGCGACCTTGTTGGTTAGAGGCTGATGACTGTTCGTTGGCAATTTTCTTTCCCTTACCCCTCGTGTTGTCGTGTGGTGCCATACTGCTAGAACCCAAACAGACACAAACAAAGGAAAAACAACCTAATGTGAGTAATCGATTTTCGACATGCGAAAAGAAAATGGTTTTGGGAATTGTTGTCACCAATGTTCAAAAACAGTTACAGTTTAGAATTTTGAAAATTCTAGTTCTCTACAACCAAGGGCTCTGATACCAATATGTCACACCCCCAGTTTCCGCTAACGGAGTTTTATCGTGTGGGGTGTGAACCAGACCAGGACCCGAGTCATTCGTTACATCAAACATAAGTTAAGTGTTCAAAATGTAAATCTGTCCCCAAACGGGAAATATCAAAACCAGAGTTCAAAGTTTAGCGGAAGCACATAATTAAGTTGCGCGAACAAGCGCCCGATAAGTAAATACCAATTCAAGTTGAAAAGATTTGAAAACAAATTCCCAAAATAAAAGGTTTTAGCCAACGTACGTGCCCAAAAATCAGATTCTCCTAGCGTCCTGCAAAGCATGCATAAGAGCAAGTGTCAACTAATGTTGGTGAGTTCACATAAGCACATAAGTATATCTAGTATAAGTATGCAGTACGAATACAAAAGTCTTTATTCGTATGTAAGTATGTATATTACAAGTACAATCCATATCGTAGGTAGCGAGCCTAAGTTCATGTCACTAAAACGTTCGCAACCGAAGCTGACCAATTAGTTGTAGGAATAATCCTTACGTGGTTTGCCTTCCCCGTGTCTACTCGATCACGGTAAGTTAGGCTGACATTATCCTCAGTCCGACCGCCAGTCGGGTGGTGCATCTCGTGCCCGCTGAGTGGGGTTTGTCAGACCCCAGTAGTACTACCCAATATCCCCTCGCTATTTGCTATTAACGGTTAGATAAGTAAGGACTTTCAAAGATAAAGCATTTTACGTGAACATGTGATATATACGGGATTTCTACTTTAATCATACATAATAGGTGTCGTGTTATCACCCTATCCCGGGTGTAACGTGTGTTATCGCCCAAAACCGGACGTAACGTAATGGTTGTGTAACTCACCTTAGGTTGCGCTGCTACAATTTTGGTAAGACTCCGAGTACTGTGTAGTTACCGAGCACCTATCGAATTTACATATGTAAGTGTGTGTCCGCACATGAGTCACATAGCCTAGACGACGGTATTAAATCAAGTAATTCCAAATATGACGTTGGTGACAATTTCAAAATGTGATAAAAATCGTTTGTTCGAAAACGGTCAAAAATGACAATTAATCGAGGACATAAAGATTTATAAAAAATGTGCGTACGTTATTCCAAATAATAAATGTAGAGATGATCGGGAGACATATATGTTTATAAATATAGATATCGGGTTGTAGTCAAAAGTGTGAAAAATAATACGTCCAATATATATATTTATATGTCGTGTCCAAATTTCAAGAGTTTAAAGAAAATCTTTAAAACGTTCGTATGACAATAAATCAAATATATATATATATATATATATATATATATATATATATATATATATATATATACATATATTTCTATATTTAAAACTAATTTTTATAATTAATAACAAAAATATACAATCTTAATACATAAAAATTATAATGCTTTGTTAATATAAAAGTTCAACGATCACCCTAACAGGTCTTTGAAAACTTCACGGGTCGAGATTTGATAGTCGTTTACTATTACGTTTGAGTTTTGGATAAAAAAAAACTTGAAATCACCTAAAAAGAAATAATACAACAAAAGTGGGGGTCACAGGACTCGAACCCGTGACCTGAAGGTTCTAACACAGCGCCCTAGCCACTGGGCTAGGGGCTCGTTTGTTAACCATATCGCAGCCCATCGGTCTTATATCTGTAGCGTCAGGGAGAACAGGGTTGGAAAAAAAATGATAAAACATTTGGGGCTTGGAGGATTCGAACACGCGACCTCCGCGTTACAGGGAAAATGACCCGACAAATGAGACACCCGACCCGATTGCGAATTAAATCGACACTTAACATATAACGTATAACTGTCGAGTGTCATCTTCTCCATTCAAACCCTAATGTCGCCGGAGATATTTTCCGGCGGCCGGAAAAACGTAAAACTTGAAATCGAGGCTCAAGAAACGTGCGATTAACATGGAAGATGGTTTACCTTGAATCAAAGATGTGAAACACCAGGTTTTTGAAGCCGAACGAAACCCGAACTCGAACATGTAACCTTCGAACTCGAACTCTAATCTCGTTACTGGTTGCTTCCTGTGGCTCGGCAGTGGACGATGATCACGTAGGGTGTTCACGGTGGTTTAGGGGTGGTGCGGTGGTCGGATTTCGTCGGGAAATATCACGGTAGTTCACGGTGGTGTTTGAGGGGGAACGAGAGCTGTCAATGATTACAAGGAAACGATCTGGATTTTCCAAAATAACAATCATCGAACGTAACCGGCAGGGAAATTAAGTCGGAGTTAAAGCAAGGTAGTTTCCAGCGGTCGGTCGGACTTCGTCCGTGTCACACCCTAAAAAATCCAACGCGCGACAACGCGCCGCAGGGAGCGTGACAAACCAGGATCGAATACATTAGCCATACGAACAGTCTATATGCAATGTAAAAGTAAAACCAGAGTAAATGCGTTTTTAAATGCGGAAGCGTAATCGACAAAGTTGCAATAATTGTTCAAGCGCCAAAACATGCGCAAACCAAAAGTAATAAGTTCGATAAATAAATAAGTCTATGATGCATGCATGGTAATAGTAATCCTTATGTGGTGCATCCTAGCTCGTGGAAGACAATCCAGTTTAGCGACCTGAGATATAACATGCTAAAGTGTCAACACAATGGTTGGTGAGTTCACAGGTTTAACAGTTCAGTAACGTTTCAAGTTCAGTTTAAGATTGAACGTTCAATAACGTCAAGTTGTAAGAGCATAATCACTAATATATATCAAATAGCTAGCTAGGCTATATACATGAAACTTCGCACGTTGATGGTCACCGAAGCTAACAGTTGTTTATAGTTTGCCTTGTTGTGTTTAGGACGAATATAACACCCGTTCGATATCCAATCGTGTCAGAGCAACTGACCCGGGTGGGGTTTGTCAGACCCAGTAGTACTATAATATATTTCCCGCTATCGTCATTAATACTAACGGTACCATAAGAAGGACTTTGTTGTATCAGTGTGCTACAAGTACTTCAAGTGATATATAAAAGTCTAATTATCTCAGTTGTATAGTTCATGCATGTTAATCTCCCCCAACAGGATTTAAAACAGTAAAATGGGGCCGTGAAACTCACCTTAGGTTGCTCAGCAAAGTTTCCAAATAAACAGTTAATTCAAGTAGCAAGAACGAGTCTTGTGCAAGCAATCAATCACCTATCGAGCATGAATGTATAAGTGTGTGTGTTCTATAAACTATAAGTCTAACGTAAGCGATAAAAACGAAGGATCGTGAAGTCCGGAATAAGTCGAGGATGGCACGTGTGCCAAATCCGAGCGATTATCGTAATAACGCGAGAAATACAATATTTATCTTTATT
>JBCNJP010013473.1:0-12329 GCA_039602395.1 Deinandra increscens subsp. villosa
CGGGTCGTAAACAACGATCGTGAACTCCTGTTTCCGATCAAACTAGAATCGTAAACACTTAAACCGCCTAAAAGAATCGTAAACGTGATTACGATAGCCGATTACGATCCCCAAAATCGTAAACACTCGTTCCCGATAAAAATATGTCGTAAACACCGAATACGATCCTGCAAAGTCGTAAACACTGTTTCCGAAGAAAGTACAATCGTAAACTCGTTTTTCCAGGTCGTAAACACGATAAAAATCAAATCTTGATGTCGTAAACACGAGAACGATGAAGATCTTCAACTGAAACTGTCGTAATCACCGAAGAAACCCAGAAAACCCTATCGTAAACACCAAAAACTCGAAGAACAGCAGCAGCAAATGTCGTAAACCCAGAAAACACTTGAATCTATATCGTGAGAACCTCGAATCTAAGATTCTTGGCTCTGATACCAATTGTAGGTCCGGAAATCTCCCAAACACACGATATTTCTATCACAAACGAGTGCGGAATCCTCGTAGGTGATTGATTCAAGAATAGAGAAGAAGAGAACACAAGAAAACGATGAATAATCGATAAAAGCTTGATCTTGCACACAAGTAAACTTGTCGGGTACAAAACACAAATCGTAAACACCTTGGTTCTCCCTCAGAATCGTAAACTCAAGCCCCAACAATGAGGAGGTCAAGTGGTCTATATATAGACCACCATTGGGTTTACTATTGGGCCCCTTTTGGATCATAAACCCAATAGTAAACCCAAACCCAATCATAAACTAGCCTACTAATCTAGTTAAACCCTCTAAGCCCAGCCCAACTTATTTAATATTACAAGCCTCATAATCTAGCCTCTACAAGGTCCATGTATCAGTAGTAAGAAAAACCCTTGTCTTACTATTCCCAAAGAAGGATTTCAATACTGCTTTCTCCTGTAGACAAATATCCCCACAATCTCTTGCAATTGTATGCCGAATTGGAACTTTAAAATTTGGGCATACGGTCTCCATAAGATTCTTAAAGCCTTCATGCTCTACCAAAGAAAATGTAACTTATCTAGAATTATCTTTTTAGCGATTGCTTTACGGGTATTTTCTGCACTGAATTTCCATGTCTTTATTTCACTAGGCCCGCCCTCATCACCATCATTTTTTTTACATGGATCTTCGTTTGATCTTTCATGTTGAAATCAGGGTTATTGAGGCATATATTAGCATGTCGCTTCAATCCTGATGTTCTGTTTGAGTATGATTCGACAGCTATAGTCTGAGGGCAATATTTGCATTGTGCCCTCTGCAAACCAGTTTCCTCATCAATGTAGTTGTCGTAATACTGGCAACATTTAGATCCTGTGGCATTTTTCTTACCAGTTTGCTTCTTCTTTACAGGTTGCTTCGGAACACGTGTTGTCTTTCTTTTCTATCATCGTCCTCCTTGCGGCTCATCGCTTGATATATGCTCAACTTCTTGTTGTGTGGCCATCTAAAAAACAAATTATCCAATAGATATCATTCCACGACAACATATACATTGAAATTATCCAATACATTGAAATTAAACACATTAGATATCACACATTAATTTTTCTAGTAGTGCTATTCATTGAAATTATCCAATATAGTATGCATCACAAATTAACTTTTCTTCTAGTATTGCTATTCATTGAAATTCTATTGTAAATAATTTGTTTTAGACTGTCTCCTTTTGAAAATATGATGAGCACAATTCAGAAGTAAACTAACAAACAACCAATTAAAACAAAAAAATTTTAACACATGCAATCACATAAAACATCGATAGGTAAAGGAGTTCGACTTGGGTTATCACACACAATTGTATGATACGGGTTTATCCCAGAAAACGTCGACAGGGACAGGGATGAGTTCGACTTGAGTTATCACATAAAATATCGACAGGTACAAGGAGGAGTAAAGAGATGCACTTATAGGGACATGGAGGAGTTCATCCTTTAAGTGCGAACAGAAACGAGTTGTCAACATTCAGGATGTTTAAATGACTAAACAGTTCAGAATCCTGCGAAGACTTACCAGACATGGCAGGAGTTTGATCGGCTGAGTAGCTGTTTTCCCATTTTGTAATGGAAACTGAAGAGGTTTTTTCAATCGCCAGCGTAAGTTTTTTTTAAATACAAGAAACAAAAGGGGAAAACCCAGACAGTTGCTCCAAGCGTATCGCTTGGAGCTGCTGTCCCAGTAGGCGTTACGCCTAGAGCCCACTTTCCAGGGCTCCAGGCTAGATTTCCTATACTTAGAGGCTGTTTGATAACCTCTTACTGGGTCTAGTAATAGCTGACCACTGACCCGGTAAGTGGTCCGCTCGTTTGATATAATCAAAGCATTTCTCTGACCGAGTAAGTCCCCCATGACCGAGTCTCTCACTTTTCACCGCCTGACCGAGTCCCTCATTTGCCTATTGTCTTGGTAGATTTTTTCTTAAGAAAAAGACAAATGCAATTAGAGCCCACTGTCTTGGTAGATTTTTTCAGGAAAAAGATAAACGGAAAATTAGAGATAAATAATAGTGACTACCTATGCCTCTCATATATATTTTTGTTTTTGTTTTTTTTTTCTTTTCTTTCATTATTTATACAGCAACCCGACCTATTTAAAGAACCAGTAATATATTTAATAATTTGAAAAGATTATTTTTATTCTTCTTTTCTTTTTCTTTTTTTTTAAATTTACAAAAACTTTTAACATCTAAAGCTTATCATAAACTTATCGTAATTCTCTATAATGTATAATCAGGGGTAGAAATAGAACATTCTTTAAAGGGTAGCATACGCATAATTTTTTTTCCAGGGTAGCACATGTTCCTAGAAACCAAAAAAATCATTCATAACAACAAAAATAAAAATCTATTTTTTTCACTTTGCGTACGACTTCACGGAGTGGCACGTGCCACCTCTGGAACCACCCACCCTGCCTTCGCCCTGCGTATAACTAAAGGGTTTGTTTTAAAGTTTATTATTTTTAATAATTACTGAACACAAGATAAAACCAAAAAGTTGGTTATTATTTGCTTATCGTCTTTATAAATAAAGATACAGTTATGATTTTTAAGTTTAAAAAACGTATTTCCATTTAATTAAAAGAACATTTTTCCTTAAAAATATGTTTCATTTCCTTTTTAATACGTGCAACAAAAAATATTTTCTATAAAATGTTTTTAATACATTAAAAGCAAATATCTATGTATATTCCTCAGTCAGCCCTTACTCAGTCAGGAGCTATCAAACAACCAAGTTTCAGTCAAAGCTTCTTACTTAGTCAGCCTCTTACTCAATTAGCTCTAACTCAATCAGCCCTTACTCAGTCAACAACTATCAAACAGCCCCTTAGTCATTTTTGGGCATTTTTCAGCTATGCACCAACATGACTTTTATCTATCTCAAATCCAACATTCTAGTTCTCTTATCACCCGCATCTTAAAGGTTTCACACAATACATCCAATCATTTTTATATCTATTTACAAGTCAGAAAAATTGGTGTTCCAATTTCCCAACCCGTTTGACCCGTTAACACATAATTCATCCAAACCAACTATTAACCATCTTTTCACCCATAATTTCTCCATCATGTCATTTCCTTGGCACATATTGAATGTCCCAAGCTGCTTAACTACTCATTGGGTCAATTTAAGGTCTATATGTCCCATAGTTCCTCAAATTGCCACAACCTTTCAGCTCACCCCAAATGGGTCATGTACCCGCAGCTCTAATTAGTCATATGACATGACCAATTGCTCATTTGATTTCCAATAGACATAATACATATTCATCACCAATTACCAAATTATTTTCAGCTCATTATCATATTCTATGACACTAACCACAAGCTACTACGTGTTAACTTTAGGATTTAGCCTTGCCTTCACGATGTTGATTTGCACTTCCACTAGCTTCACCTATAACCAAATCATTGATTAAATTCCTCAATTCCACATTTATCATACATAAATTCTACACGCCATCACTACTTTATTCATCAAAATTCAGCTCATACACATAATCAACTTCATTCAAGAATTTCATCGAGCCCCTAGTGTGCATACTAAGTATTCCTACTAACAAATAACATATGAGACATCATTCTTGATTTTAAACACACAACACATTCAGATTTCATGCACAATTTAACAATTTCCTAACTTCACTAAGAATTTATTCAATCAGATTTACCATCCAAATCCCCCAACCCATAATGGGTTTTGATTTCTACAAGATGGGGTTTAACCTCCATCACAATTCTATCAAACACACATAGAATCAATTATGCAAGATGGAATTATACATCACTTGAACCCATAAACACATAACAAACTAGTTTCCACCTCAATTTAACCTCTAGATGAAATCTATAAAATCACCTACAACAAGTTAGTAACTTAGTTGCACTCAATTGAGAAATTAAGATAAGTATGATGATCTAGAAGTCTTCTACTTCCTAATTTCGGTTTCCCTTTAGCAAGTTCCACCACAATTCCTTTGAATTCACAAGATTTCATGAACTAGGGCTCCTCCCCCTGTTCTCTCTTCTCGTTCGCGACTTCTGGGTCTGGGGGAAACCCAGACTTGATTTCTAATTCCAATATTACAGCTTTGGTCCGTCTAATTTCATATTTTATAAAATTCTAGCCTAAGTTTCTAATTTACACATTAAATCCTCCCACTTTCCGCTAGTTTAACTATTTATTAATAAAGTTAACTTAACAACTAGAAATCCTCATTACATAACCCGGTTAAGTTTCTAAATCTGCTTATTTTACCAAAACTCAAATAAAACATAACTAAATAATAACAGCTCAAGTCAGTATGAAACCGGGATGTTACATAATTGTATTCTCTTATAATAATAGCTGGCATGCCAGTATCGATATGGTTCCGTTGGAACTTCTTTATGGTCGTAAGTGCAGATCTCCTATATATTGGAATGAAGTAGGAGAGAAGAAAATTGAAGACCCAGAACTCGTTGCGACTGAAGACCCGGAACTCGTTGCGATCACCAATGATAAAGTCGTCGTTGCTCGAGAAAAGTTCGAAAGAGGCTCAGACTAGACCAAAAGAGTTACGTCGATCAACAACGTCGCGTCTTAGAATTTAATAATGGAGATCACGTGCTTCTTAAAGTCTCACCATGTCGTGGTGTGTGTCGTTTCGGAATTAAAGGAAATCTAAGTCCACGTTTTATCAGTCAGTTTGAAATTCTCAAAAGAGTTGGAGAAGTCCCATATCGTTTTGGCGTTACCACCACAACTTTCTCACGTCCATAACGTGTTCCATGTATCTCTGTTCATGGGATAAAACTATCATCCACTACACGTTATGAGTTATCCGTTACGCCATGAACACACCGCTTTGAAGGGCTCCGACGAATTTGAAGAACGCCGGCCAACCTCCTTCATTCTTGCAAAAACTACCACTCCCGTTAGCTGACCATGGTGAACCGCCACCACCTTCTTTGAGTTACCAGATAAGGAATCAACACTTTTACGCTGACTACCACCGATTCGAATGAAGTCCACCGCATAACCTTTCCATTGATCGTTTCCGTTCAAATACCGTCTGCTTAACCACTCTAGTGACTCGTTTCTTGTCCGAAAAAGGTACCGTCAAGCTATTAACTTGTTGTTAGAGGATCTCTGGTGACTTGTATTCCGTCAATTAATCATTTCTTTTCGTTATAAGTCTCGAGGTCCTCGTGACTTTTGACACCAGCATAGCTTTACCTTTGAACTTATTTCTTTGTGCTTAAGCTAAGGTGCAATTTTTCGACCATTCCCTCATAGCTTAATTATTTTATTGTTTGAGTGCATATTTATTGATTCAAAGTGTCATCATCGTATTTACCTTATCGAACCGTTCCATTGATTAGTGTCATACCATTTTATTGATTATTGTTAAAATTGCATCGTACTATTTGTTTACATGCGATATGATAGATTCTTTTGTACTCATTTTTGCATGTTCCCGTTATATTTGAAAACTATTACAAACTTTATAGTTAAGGTTACTGAGACATTTTATATTTACTTGCATATGTAACCATTTTCATTTGGCCTTAATACCCGAGCACATCCATAGGGCGTCAATTTGTTGGAACTAAAAATCTATATGACTAACGCCATCAAATCTTTTTACCAAAGCATTCGACTGAAGAATCCATCATGAAATGATTTCGAGTTCTTCTACTTCATTTTTATTTACTTATTTTATTGATTTTGATTTATTTAATATGAATATTTTTCCCTCTCTTTTTTTATATTATTCCTTAAGTCCCATAGGTTTGATCCCTTAGAATTGGACTCATTTTCTCATTGCGCGAAGGGTACGAAATAAATCAGATTGATTAAAAGCACTATGTGAAATATTCGGTTTTTTACTTTTCCTCTATCCCATAGGTACAGTGTTTGAATCAATTGAGAACCTTTTCTTCTGTCTGAATCGATATGAGATGCGGGTTGTAATGATCGTGGCTTGCAAGTTTGGACCGAAGACGTTTTCTGAAAAAGTCAACCGTTCGGGTCAACGGTCAACGTAAAAGTCAACAGAAGATCGTTTCGAGTGAGTCAAGATTCATATTAATTAAATCAACTTTGATTTAATTAATATTTATTTTAATTGTTTTTTTTGTATTTGCTCATTGTAATGTGTGTCTTGCTAGTTAGCGGCTAGTGAGGCACATGGGCTCTCACGATATATATGAGTGTTAGCCCTCATTTATAAAAGATAATTTTTTAGAGTGGGGTGAGCATACATTCTAGAGAGAGAGTCTCATCTTAGGTTTGAGTTCAACCTAAGATGACCATGGAAGATTTATGAGGGTTATGATGTATGTTGTGATTTCTTATTTATGTAATCATTCGGTAATGAAATCATTAGAGTTTATCATCATTTTTGTGGTTTATCCTAGACTCTCGTTCATCCCAGTATCATCCATCTTTCGAGCACATTGTTGAACACGATCCAGGTTTGAGGGTTCCAATCGGTCCTACAAATGGTATCAGAGCGAGTACCGATCGATTGTGTCTCACGACCAATCTGATCACTCAGATCTGGATTCTGTACAACCTTGTTGCTCAAGATGGAAATATCCGCTTATGAGACTTATTCTTCTTTTTTCTTATTTTTGGAGCATTTTGGGATGATTCTGGACAGATTTGATGTTTTGGACGTTAGATCTGGGTTCATTGACTTCATCTTGATCTGAGGCTGAAAAACGTAACTGTTAGAGTTTTCACGTTTTTGGGGTATTTGAAGATTTTGGAGCTTTGATTTTGAGTTTTTGGTGTTAGAATTAGTGTTTTTGGATGAAGTAAAGTATGATTCTTAGTGGAAAATATGTTCCGGATCCATTGGAAGCATCTATTTCATCTAATTCTTGCTGGTTTGGGCAGATGTGGAAAAACACGCAATAGTGTGTGTTTCGCGGTGTTCTTGATGTTCTTGGTTTTTTCCAGATTTTCGGGTCAGATTCGGTGATTCTTGCTGCTGTTTGGGAGTTGTTTGTGGCCAGAATAGCTTCATTGATGGTTAGTCTTCAAGAATTTATCATCAATCTTGGATGTCTACACATTTTTCTGGGTTAAATCAAGGATCAAAGTGTTGCTGTTCATCAAGTTTTTTCTGGGTTTTTCAAGTTTTCTTTGAAGTATTGAAGTTTGTTTGAGCGACTGGGTTCTACTTGAAGATTTCCTGAACGACTTGGTCTTGCTTGAAGATAGCCTGGACGACCAGCTCTTTGCCTTGAACGATCAGCTTCTGCTTTGAACGATCAGGTCTAATACTGAACGATTAGGTTTGAATGACCAGGTCCAATACTAAATGAACAGGTATTAATGATTAGCCTCGAACGATCTGGTTTTATGGGTTTTTGTTCGGATCCTTTTCAGATATTTTTGATAGTCTAATGGATAAAGCATCGAATAAGGAGTTCAGGGGTATAGAAATCGTTCAACACGGTCAAGTATTGATGAAGTGATGAAGTTTTCACGTTTTACCAGTGTTCTCTTGATCAACTCCGGCGACTAGTATTAGGGTTTTACTCGACAATGAATTGTTGGAGATGCTAATGACGTGTCAGGCATCTATTCGTGTAGTGGGAATGTAGAGACTATACTCTCTCTCCTCTTTTGTCGGGTTCCACGGTCAACACTAATGGTTGTTGCTATGTGATTGGTGGAGGAATGGTCTCATGGGACCCAACTGGTATTAAAGAGCCATTGAATTTCTTTAGCCAGCTGCGTTGTGAATGGTGGAAGATATGCGCGTGGGTCCCAGGCGCATAAAGATCCGTTGAGTGTTTTCTTCTTGGCGGCTTCTGATTGGCCTAACCCCATTGTTAGGGGTATATTTTCAGGATGCTCACAGGAAGCTCAGATGGTTCAGGAATACTTTCATAATTTGAGAATCCCACCAATCCAGGTATCCTGATTTATTTTATTTAACTAACCTCAACTATTGCCACGTGCGTATTTGATTGCAGGTGTCATCGTGTGATCAACAAACTCCTAAAGACTCGGTGTCAACGTGGATTAACTGGTTCAACTCACTCTAACGGTCAAGAAGGAGTGGAGAATGAGATCCCGAGAATCCCGGATAGTTAGTTAGCTTTGTAACTGATATATAATTGAGGATTCGATCGTTTAGGAACACACAACTCACTGGCACTTTAGCTTTGTTAGCATTGAATCATTGTAACACTTAGCACCGTTCAATCAAACCTCCAAAATCATTGTACTTTTCGATTTCTTATCAATAAAATAGTGAGGAAGCAGGCACTTCAGGCCGGCTCCCGAGGTTTTTTTGCAAGGATTCCTAGAGGCAACTCGAAGGATCCTGGATATTTCCCTTGTTACATCCTTGTGTTCGTTTCTACGTTTCAAGTACTTTGACAAGCACACTACCTCACATTCTAAGTTTGGAATACGAAATCATCTTTTTTATTTTTGACCAAAACAATTTGGCGAACACCGCGGGGCAAGTGGTGCTTCATTTTGCAAAAATTCCATTTTCCATTGACTCCATTTTGATTTCCAATTCGAACATGTCGAACCAACAAAAATATGTATCAGCTTCTGCATCATCTTCCATTCCTCCTCTTCCTTCTGCTCCAAGAAGCTAGAAGAAGACCAATGATCGACAAAAGAAAGTGGATGAGCAGCTGTGGAAAACTGATTATCCTGTGTTCACAGGATCCCAGGTTCAATCTGTTGATCCTGTTATTACTAACAATGATTTGTTTTCTTTGATCAAGCAGGTGAAGAATCAGATGGATCAGCAAGAAAAGACCCATCTAACGGTGATGAAGGAGATTGAGGAGCTTAAGAAGTTTAAGAAACATGTGGAGGAACAAAGTTCCCTATTTCCTAGGAATCTTGACTTTAACACCTCAGGATCCTCAGATCCGCTTGGCTATGGTTATAAATCAGCAGCGAGTTTCGCTCCCCCACAACAACATCTTAGGCTGTTGGGTATGCAAGGAATACTACTGGATTCTCAGGAGCCGTCCCACCAGAATCTTCACAAGCACGCTCCAAAGATCCTTGGACTCCGCTATCTTTGGGATCCTTGGCTGCACCATCTCAGGGATATCCGTTTTCTACGGGGAACCCAGGCCAGAACTCCCAGGGATGTCAACACTCTAACCGTCCTATTTCTGCAGGAACTTTCAAAGCTGGCTCCTCAGAAGTAGCATGATGGTGATTTTATCCCCACATAGATAGCAGCCACTACGGAACCAAGCATCCTAACAAATTATGGATATGATCCCAGGATCCCAGTCCAGAATCCTGGCCCAGCTAATGTGTCCAACCCAATTCCTGTAGTTTCTAACCAAGGTGCTCCTTATGATGCAGGTATTCATCCAAGTATCGCAAGGGAACTCTAAAAGTTGAAAGAGATGATATCGAGTGTTCCAGGAATCCTGAAGCCTATTCTTGAGGTTCCTTTAGAAAGCCACAAGATCTCTAGATTTACTTGGCCAATTTCTCAAGTGGAGATCTGACTCCAAGTATGAAGCTTTATGATGGAACCACGGATCCTAAATAACACGTGGCACATTACAGGGAGCGCATGGAAATCAATCCCACCGATAGAAATCAAGGAAGCCTTTCTGTGCAAAGGCTTTGGTTCAACCTTAACAGGACCAGCTATGAAATGGCTACTGAGCATTCCTCTTAACACTATTACATCATTTTGTCATTTAGTTAACCTGTTTAACAATCAATTTTCTTGCAGCAGAACCTTTGAGAAGCTCACAGGCGACTTATATCGAACAGTCCAGAAGCCCAATGAGCCGCTCAGAGAATACATCGCTAGATTCGGACGTAGGTCCCTCGAGATTCCCCATCTGGATATGGCAGCAGCTGTTGAAGCCTTTAAAATGGGGCTCTTTAAAGATTCACTTTTTTATGATGACCTCGTTATGACTCCTTGCAGGAACCTTGACGAAGTACGCAGCAGAGCCTTGAGATATATCCATTTGGAAGATGATAAAAAGAAAGGTTGGATATTCCTAAATATGATCCTAACAGTAAAAAGTCAGAATCCCTAGGAAAGATGTATAGATCCTGTCCATATTCCAAACCAGATAATCAAAAAGTCAATGCTGTGGACCAAGACGATGACAAGGAGGAGTATCCTAAGGTATCTGCACTACAACAAAATTAGCTTGATAGGACACCCAAAAAGGTCCTAAAATGTTATTTTATAGGACGCATGAGATAATAGAACCACTATAAAAAGTGTCCTTTCTAAAGGGGTCCAATAAATTTAGAGCGTCCTAATAAACCACAAAATAGGACACGTTAGAGCGTCCTAATAGACCACAAAATAGGGTATTGAGAAGCTGAACACCCAAGCCCAAGCCGACACTGCCAAGGGTAAGACCCTGTTTTATGAGCCCAAGCTCACCGAGACAGCGTCTGGCCCTGGAAGCCAAGATGGCCGCTGACGCTGAAATAGACCAACTCTCGGTTGCCTGGAGCGTCTTGGAGTGCAAGATCCAAATGGCGGGTGAGGCTGAAGCGGCTGGTTTCCAAGTGCCCGGTTGGGATGTCGCAGGCTGGAGGCTAGTTTTGGAATCGTTGGGAGGAGGAGACGGTGATATTGCCGGAGCAAGGAAGGATGGGAACGACGGCGACTCCTCGAAGACGGTTCCGGATTCTCCGGTGGCGATGACAAGGGTTTATGTGCTAGAGCTGGGAGAGGGCAAGAAGCTGGAGGACGTGGAGAAGCTGGTGGAAGAAGGAAAGGCAGTGGGCGATGAGGATAGTGCAACGGTCTGAGCCCACTTTTTATGTTTTTGGTGGTTTTTGATGAAACATTTCATGGTTCCTGTAATAGACAAGTAACAAACAACAAACAATGGTAGGGATCCTGGTGGAGGGATCTTGTGTTTACAAGACGAAACCAGGATTCCTAAGAACAAACTTTTGACCTCTGAGCTTCTCAAGTGGAGGGATCCTGAGGTTTTCAGGACGAAACTTGGGAAGCTCAAAACCCTTTGCGTATGTTAATAATATAATCATCTTTTGGCTTCTCAAACTGTGTTTTGCATTGAAATCTTGTAGATAAGATTAGTTATAAAATTTATCAAGATTCTTAAAATAGACTTGTATATTAGGAAATAATTTGAGACTGAACAATTGAATAGGTTATGTTCCAAAATAATAAAAACTTAAGTTACCTGACCTTCGAATTTTACCTTAGTCGACTCCTCAATTCAAACTGCCATTTCTTCTTTTATCTTATTCAGGATTCTGGTAGGAATCCTAAGAACACTTTTCTCAGAATCGTCTCAACTTCCTCGGGAACCTGAAACAAATCTAATAAGCTTCTTGGCCTTCGGCCGAAGCAAATCCTTCTGGGAACAAGATGGCAAATTTAGAAATAAGCTGGGGATAAACCCGAGTTCTTGGACTAAGCCAAAACTGGGGTAAAGCCCGATAAACTTGGGACTAAGCCAAAACTGGGGTTAAGCCTAATAAACTTGGGACTAAGCCAAAACTAGGGTCAAGCCCATTCGTAAGTGACATGAATATGTCAAAACCTTACATAACACGTCAGTGTTATAAATCTTGAGAATCCGCCCAGCAGCCTACAATGACAAGATTGTCAGCCACCCCTAGGATGGACTGGTCCAGCCATCTTGAGCATAGTGGTGAACAACGTGCGCTACTGGCGAGGGTCGTGCGCTACTAGCGATTACCCAAACTTAGGAGAGGAGTCAGCCTCTCAAACCTTAGAAGGTCTTCAGTATACCTTAATCGAAGGAGAGGTGGCCAACCTCTTAACTGGGGTTTGCTTTGGACAAAAATTCACAAA